>JAHQIV010000366.1:0-22793 GCA_030463285.1 Phytophthora europaea
ACTCGAGGACGACGGCTTGCGCGACATCATGCGCGCCTCCAACATGTGCGCCATGCTTCAGTCAGTCAGTCAGTTAGTCAGTTGGGCACTGTCTGTCTGTGGCGGAGTGCGGAATGCAGGAGTGATGGTCGCTTGGGAACAGCCACCCTTTAAAAAAGTGTCGCTTTTCCTCCTTTTTAGGTCAAGGCGGCAACTTGCGTCGACAAGGCAAAGCCGAAGCCTCCGTTGTTGCCCTCTGGTCGCTCGCTCTTTTTGCTTTCTGGACGCGCCCAACAACACGGCAAGCAGCAGCTGGAGCGTTCCAGCCCCCCCCCCCCCCCCCCGAATCTCCGCACAAACAGGAGCGCAGCGTCTTTGCCCCGGTTTGCGATGAAAGCCTGTGGAAATGGAAATCGAGTTTCGAAGGGAATGGATTGGCATTGGTGGAAAAGACGAGCTACCGAAACCGGTACAAATGGACCGGTTGCGCAGTCGTGAGGCCGTTCGGTGGTACAATCAGTGCTGCACATCGTCCGGTGCCCACAGCCGCCGCTTCGTCGACAACCGTCGCGACAAGTGCTCGACGCCCGCCATTTACTAATAACGCCGAGCGCCTGCTGTTGCTTGTTGCCCTTTGCCTTCGACGGGCAACTTGCTGACTGACTGGATGGCTGGCTCTTGCAGCTCACCAAGCTCGCATGATGGCGACCTCGTCACCAGTGGGCCGACTTGGCCTCGTATCAGATACGAGGGAGATGGAGCTCCTCGTACGGTACGCTACATGTATCCAAGTGCGTGGCAGCTTTGATGCGCATCGGCACTGCCACTGGTCGCGATGTTACCGGTCACTGTAACTTCATGACGGCAAACACGCGGGCAATTGAGATCGTTGTCCTGCTGCCGAACCAGGCCGCGCCGCGCACCCGGACGTGGGGAAAGCGCCAGTTTCCCCCAGAGCTCGGTCGCGGCGGTCCACGCTGCACTTGCAAACAGCTTCAAGCTGTCACCGAAGCAGCACGCTGGTGCTACAAATCGCAGGCTCCAGGCACCGCAAATCCCACGTGGCGGCAGGGAAACGTCCACTTGTTTTTTTTTCAGTTGGCTTCGGCGCTGCATCTGGGCTCTAGCTCTAGCCAAGCCAAGCGTCCATGCCGGCGCCTTGACATGCGAACGCGAGCCTGGAGTGAGGAGAGCCGGAGGTTGCATTCGCTCTGCGCGTTGGGACACCGGCGCTGACGTTTCGCGGCACGTGACACCGCGTTCGTTCACGGGCAGCAAGATTCGCTCCTGCGAAGTTCTTCACCGAGCTGGGTCCCGCAGGTCGGCAGATAAGCCGCCGATTTCGTCTTCAACTCGCCCTCGAGGGCGCAGATAAATTTCAAGTTGTGCGGTGCGATATCGTGCAGATGATACACTTGCCCACCCCACCGCCTTGCTTCGACGTCGTCCGGCGGATTAATCCGTTGTTGAAGTCCCATTAATCAATTCGAAGAGACGGAGCGTTGCTGTTGAAGCTGTTGATCAGCAAGCTGAACGCAACTTGAATGTGCCCATGCCACGTCATTCGTAGCGACACCGATTGCAGCAGATCGGTTCAAGCCATCGCATCGGGTGCAGCATCTATCGGCGACGATCGCTTCTGCGTGCGGCGTCTTGCTTCGAAAGTTTTGCGGTAGACCGGGGCGATCGGTCGGACAGCAAGCGGCGCAGTTCCGCTTGTCAACCTCTTGGCTTGAGATGGCAGAAGACAGCACAAGAGCGAGGGTTTCGCTGTGTCGCATTGCAACCGCGAGGTGAGAGCAGGGAGCTTCACACTCGACATGTTGTCTTTGCTGATCGGTAGTGCGGTTGCCGTCGACGTGGTCCGAGGAGAACTCACTTTACCACCCTGTCGATATGTTGAAGGCGAATCTGCATTCGACCGGCTGTGTTTGACAAACTCAACGCCCGGCGGAGCTAGCTCGTGCTCCGGATTCGGTGACGTCTCCCAAACCACTGCAGACACCAATCGACCCCAACGCGGCTTCGATCGTCGGGTAGGAGACTTGACCACGCGCTCGTTTCCATCGGTCTTGTGATTTGCATCAAGTCTCCGAGTTGCCACAGCGACACCTTGGTTGCGAGTTGATTGTGACTCGTCAGAGGTATCGTCGAAGGTGTCGCGAAATACTCGTCCGTGTTGGTGTTTACTCGGACGCTCAGGCATTGCGTAGACGCAGGTCTGTGATCGCAGCTTGGACGGTCGGGCATTCTCATGGCTGTTTTGATTCGACACACTCTCAGTTGACGTCGACGCAATCCTCAGGCAGATTATCCGTGGGCCTTTTGGTACGAGAAGCGCTTTTTGCAGTCTCTTTCGCACTAGATTTCCGCGCACGAATGACTGCACTTTCACGGCGCTGACGGTCTCTTTGGCCAACTTTTCACCGACGATTTTTGCAGGTGTTGGAATACGAGGTGATGGTGATACCGTTTGCCGTCGCTCTTGTTGTTGGCGGAAGACTCTTTGAATCGTGATTGCGCTCGTTTTTCTTCTCTGAATTCGTGTGGGCTGCGGTGTCACTGGTTGCTCCGATGGTGGGCGTGGAGTAGTTGGCGTCCGAGGTTTGCTTGGGGATCGAGGAGGCTTCTCAGGGCGTATTCGTAAGCGAGATGAACCTCCCTTCACACGATTGATGTGGGCCTTCACTGTTGGTATGGGTTCTTCTGGAGATCGAGCGATGCGTTGCATCACTATCATTGTTCGCATCAGCTCGCGTTGCTTCCTGAACTTTTCCAACTCTTCCGTGAACTTATCGTGTCGGCGTTGGCGACGTCCTCGAAATATTGCCTGCAAACGCATGATGACGACCAGTGCACTCAGCATGTCTGTTAGAAATCCTTTCTGAGAGGGCAACCTGGTAATGGTGGCGCGGCGCATGTGAACGCTGCGTCCCGTGTGCTCCTCTACGTTTGCCGGTATGACCATCTCGGTGCTGTTAACGCGAGCAACGATGTTGCCGTTTAGAGAGTTGAGCAGGTCAAGCGCCTTCCTCGCCTTCACTTCACGGATCTTAGCGTGGTTCCGACCATTTGCGAGCTTCTTCGTGTTGATTTCGATACTTTGCTGTGAAAAGGAGGCACGCCAGGTGACACCTAAGAGGTTAGTATCTTAGAAACCGCGGCTGTACTCGTTTTAATTAAGCTCACCGCGATATGCGTGGTAAAATGCAGCAGCTTCTGTTCATCCTTCGTTGAAAACCCCGTCTTCACAATGACTTTGACCGTCTTGAGTCGCCGCAGCCTGACCTCGCTGCTCGATTCGTTATGGGGGTCTTGCGGGGTTGCAGCGCGCTCAGCTTCTTCGAATGCTCGCTCTCCTGTCGTGTCCAAGCGATTTAAAAGCTGTCTCCACGTGAATGATGTCTGCGTTAACTACCAGTTCTGCAGTATTATCACCGGGGGTGAAAGCTGTACAGTACCTGGATGACCGCAGTGGCTCGGTGGTACAAAATGATAGGGGCGCAGAGGATTGAGTCCACCTGCATGTCTTTTGGCGCATCATACTCCCGATGAAAGGTGCGGTGCTGCAGCAACGTTTAAAGTTCAGACGTTAGACAACACAATAGTTCACATCCGTGTGTCCCTCGTACCGGGTTGGGCTCTTGCATCCGCAAACAGCGTCTCTGGAGGAAGCACGAGCTGACCATGCCCACCACTGGCGGGAAGCTGACGAGCGGTGTCTTAGCAACATCGTCGCTCTCACTCCCAATGTCGCTACTGTTCGTATCGCTCTCTGCCTTGCTCTCGGCTGCGTTTTCAGTGCTAGTGGCAATAGACTCCGTGGGTTTGTCTTCTTGTGCTTCACCGTCGTCAGGGTCTTTGTCGTTGCAGTCCACGACCACTTGCGGTCTCAATAGGTGGGCAGCTTTGTCGTAAATGTACACGATACAGCGCTGCGCCGGAATGGAAGCCAGAATATCCGTAGCCGCCTGAGTCAGCACGTCCAGCAGCGACAACTCGGCCAAGTCCATGTCAGCGATAATGCCCGGGGAGGAGGACGACCGTCGCCTCAGTAGCGGATCCACCGACAGCCGTCGAACCTCCGACTCGCCGTTGCTCTTCGTAATTTCAGACGCAGTCGCCTGCGTTGCACCATCCTCTTTAGCCTCGATGGTGGCTGCAGCGGCCACCTCCGTGTCTTCAGCCATGTTGACATCTGCAACATGTGTAGCCAAATCGGGACATGGCTACACAATATTATATATGACATACCGATAACTTTGTTTCTGTCATATTTTATATTTGCTGGTGAGCATGGAGGTGCGGCGCCGAGTGCACGGTACGTCGTGTAGACTGCTGCCCTCCCCTGAGCGGATATTCCCCACCTAAACAACCGGTGTGTACGCAGTGGAGGTGTGCTTGAAGCAAGCGAGCGTCGCTGACTATGAGCAAGTGAGGTCCGCTGTCGCAGAGCACCTGGGCGAGACGTGCTCGGTCTTCACCAAGGGTAAGTGTCGCCCCAATAATTGAATATTATTTGAAAACAATAATTAAATATATTGCAGGTCCAATAATATTGGATGAGACTTCGCCACTGGCGAGGCACGTGGAGCGCGTCGACATCACGGAATTCGATGGGGGCGAGAGTGAAGAGCTCAATGGCGTGGGGGTCCCACGCTCCGAGGCGGAAATGTTTGTGCACGTGTTCAAGCTCAGTGATGTGAGTGATTTATAATTGTGCTGTTAATTAAAATTATTGGGAAATAGCTTTTAATTGTTGGTAGGAAGCTCCGGCGGAGGAGACTGCAGACGATGATGAGAACGTGACGACGTGCCAGCAGACGGTTCTTCCTGCGTCCAGCTTTGACGGACTTTGGGACTCGCTGATCTTTGACACGGCGGTGAAGACAAATCTGTTGGACTATGCCATGACGGCCATGCTGTTCTCGGATTCCAAGGTGAACCCGCATATCATCTCGTGGAACCGCGTGGTGCTGCTGCATGGCCCACCAGGAACGGGGAAGACGAGTTTGTGCAAGGCTTTGGCCCACAAACTCAGCATTCGACTTTCGTCCAGGTTGGTGATGAGATTTACTGGGTCTGTTTTCGTGTCTTTAGTGATAAGCGTGATGGTGTGGTGTGGTGTGTACTGTAGATACCCGAACGCGGTTCTTCTGGAGATTAATGCACACAGCTTGTTCAGCAAGGTACGGCGTGGCTATTGGGTGTTGTCGTGGGGGGCAAATTGGCATAGGTGTAAAGGTGGTGGTTTGTGGATTGTAGTGGTTTTCAGAGAGCGGAAAGCTGGTGATGAAGCTCTTCCGGCAGATCCTAGAATTGGTGGAGGACGAGGAATCGCTCGTTTGCGTGCTGATAGGTGCGTTCGCATGCGGACAACTAACTGCCTTAGCTGGTACTAACGGTTTGGTTTGAGCATGTAGACGAGGTGGAATCGCTGACGGCAGCTCGAAAATCCGCTGTGAGCGGGTCGGAGCCATCCGACGCTATTCGCGTTGTCAACGCGCTTTTGACGCAGCTGGACTCGTTGAAGCGCTACTCAAACGTGCTGATCCTCACTACGTCAAATATTACTGAAGCTATCGACGTGGCATTTGTCGACCGAGCCGATATCAAGCAGTACGTTGCAAAAATCTTTTGTAGTGCTGTGGGCTGTTTCCATACTATGGAGTGCTGACAGTCAATATCCTGACAGGTACATAGGGCTGCCATCCTGTCACGCCCGCTATGAGATTTTGCGGAGCTGTGTTGAGGAACTTCGGCGAGTGGGGATTCTTCAAACGAGCACGCAGGCTTTGTGCACATACCAGGAGCTGATGAGGAAGACAGCGTCGAGAAAGCGAGCGGCGGGCCAGATGAAAAGTCCACCAGACAGCGAAGACTTGGAGCTGTCGACGGAGTTGTCGCAAGCTGCAGAGATGACAGAAGGGTTCAGCGGTCGTGCGCTCCGCAAGCTCCCATTTCAAGCTCATGCCTTCTTTGTCCAGGTACAGAACTATAGTGCGAGCAGATAGTTTCGTTTTGAAGAACCTAACGCTTGTCTGCGGGTTAGACGCGAACTCCGAGCGTATCGGAGTTCATTCACCACTTGATGCAGACTATTCAGCGCGAGATTGAACACAAGCAGCAGCTCACGTGTGGTTAGGCATCTGCACACAAACGCTGGATCAACTAAAGCTTCGTACATCTTTGCTTTCGCGAGGTAAATATTACGTTATCTCTCGACGCTGCCATCTGCGCCGCACTACACTTGGGTCGGTCTGAAGTGCCCTCTTTCCTTCCCGCTTAACTACCTCAAACGACAGCGCTTAGTACTTCGGGCGTGAGTTGCTGGACGCGCGACGCTGGTAGCTGCGACCGTCGTTGCTCTGGCTTGCCTTACTGGTGCTCCCTCCCTCCAGCTGCATTCGCCCAGCATCCGCAAGACGACTGCCAGTTGACGACGTGGAGTTCACCAGCTTGCCATTGCGGTACTCCTCGGTGACGGTCTCGGTACGACCATCGGCTCCGGTGGTGGTCGTCGTCTTCTGGGTGATCACATGGCCATTGCGATCCGTAAACGTCGACGACGATGAGCTCGTACTCGTCGAGAAGAACCCACTCCCCGCCCCCTCCATTCCACCAAAGCCTTCACCAAAGAACGAGTCCATCATGGACATCCCTCCCATACTCCCAAAGCCCATTCCGCCAAAGCCCATGGCCTCAAAAGGGTCCTCCCCAAACCTCCCGCGTCTCTGATTCGACCCACGGCGCTGCCGTGTGCCTCCAAAAAACGCTTCAAATGGGTCCTGTCCTCCGAAAAAGGCGTCGAAAATGTCTCGCGCGTGCTGCGTCGAGAAGCCGCCGCCAAAGGCGAACGGGTCCTCGGCGCCTCTCGGGTGACGAGCAGCAGCCCCAGCCTCCAGTCCGTCCCTCCCGCGGCTCTCGTAGAGCTTCCTTTTCTCCCGGTCGCTCAGAACTTCGTACGCCTCGCTGATCTTCTTGAAAAACTCCTCGGCCCGCGGGTTCGAGCGGTTCTTGTCCGGGTGCCACTGCACCGCCAGTTTCCTGTAGGCGCGTTTGACGTCGGCGTCCGACGCCGAGCGCTGCAGGTTCAGCACGTCGAAGTAGTCGTCGGATTCCAAGTGCGCGGGGACGTCCATGGCTGAAATCTCAACTTCAACTTTGTGCTCGTCTTGTTCTTCTTCTTTTTTTTCTTCTTCTTCGTCGGCTGTGAGGTCGATGACGTGGGGGTTCTTCTGCTTTGTCACCTTGAGCTGGTTGCTCTGCGCTGCGACTTTCCTGGGCTTGGCGCGTCGACGCTTGCTGCTCGCGGTCGCTTCGACTCTAGGCTTGGAACGGTTGGCACACATTTTCAACACTGATTGGCCACCCAAGCGGCGTTCTAGAAGTGTCCAATTTGGGTACATTTCGGATAAAATAAAGTACCCATTTGCAGGCCTTCCACTACTGTGGTATTTGAAATTACCCAGTTTTAGTTGAAGAGCCGTGGGATCACTTGTATCCATGAGGTTGGTGCTGTTCACCTTCGTGCTGCTGCTGCTGCGCGTGTGCGCCGAGGAGATCTTCGAGTTTAATGGGGACTCGCACTTTGAGTTCGGGAGGCAAATGGGGGAGCGATTCTGGGACAAAATCCAGGATCGCATGTGGCTCAATTCGAAGCTGCAAACGCTGTTGCTGCCATTCGCACGGACTCCAGCTGGTCGCGACCTGCTGAATCGATACCTCGCAGCGCATCGTTCTACTTTCCCGGTGTGTTGATACGTTTTGTTGTGTATTATTAAAGATGGGAATTTTACGGGATGAATGGTGATGCATTTTTTGCAGAAATACATGGAGGAGTTGGAAGGTGTGGCGGAGGGCAGCGGCGTGCCGTTCGAGGTCGTTTTCATTGAGAATATCGTGGAGGAATTCTCCAATTCGATTCCTCCCAGTTTCCAGAGTGAGGCTTTCCCTACTGAAGAGCGTCACCCAGAATTGCGGTGCTCGGACATTGTGCTGACGGGCGAGGGGGTGCATGTGGTGGCGCACAATGAAGATAGTGGGAAGGTCGACGTCAATCGCACGGCAATTGTGATCGCGAAAATTGCGGACGAGCCGAAGTTTGTGGCCTACACGTACTTGGGGGATCTCCCATCGGGCGCGTTCGGGTTCAATGAGAACGGCGTCGCATTCACGCTAAATTGTAAGGGCTGAGTCTTCTCGTGAAGCTCGGGAACTGACGCTGGGCTTGTTTTGCGATCTACATGTAGTTGTCCAGCCGGCCGAAATATTTGTCGGGGGTCTAGGAAGAGGATTCATTTCACGTGACCTGCTGACAGCGAGAACCACAGAGGATGCGATTGCAATCATCACACGTGCGGGCCAAGCTGCTGGTCACAATTTTCAGCTGATGGACGTGCGGACTCCACGTGTGTGGAATATCGAGGTGGCGTCGTTTAACCGTCACGTGATCTACGAATACGTCGACGATGGGGAAAATGTCTCGACTTTCTTTCACGCGAATCAGTACCAGCGCCTCCACGTGGCCCAGCCGCCGTACCAAAGCAGTCTTCACCGCCTGCGACGTTACAGTCAATTGACGCCGCCCACGACAATTGATGAGGCGCTCAAGGTGCTCGGTGATCAAGGAGATAAATCCTGGCCCGTGTTCCACGACACTTTGTCACATGAACGTGGCGACTTATCAGGCTGGACACTAACGACGATTGTCTTTGATTTGGACGAAGGCGAGGCTGTGTCATTTCTCGGCAACCCCGCTCTCCGTCACAAAAACTTGGTTTGGGATCTGCTTGACCTGACTGTTCAAGAGTGTTGATACAAAGTTTGGCTACTGTAGTGATTACTGTCAACCCCCGGCAGTCGTGCAAAGTTTGCGTTGGTTGTTCCTTTCAACAAACGCCGCATTCTGCTTTCACTGTTCATTGGTGCAATCGTGTCTTCAAGCGACACTGAGAATCAACCGTTCACGGTAGTAAGTCACGTTTGTAAGGATTCAGTCAAACCAAGCAATCAAAATGTTCTCGATACGAAGGTTTTTCTTTTTTCAAGGGCGTGTTCGGTTCCTAACATACCACGAAATACAACGAGAGTAGAGTTACTCTGACGTACAGACCGCCTCATGCTATCCTGCTTGCTCAAACAGTATCGACGCTGATGTTACCCTCGCTGGCATTAAAAAGCGCCGCATTTGCACTCAGCTGCTGGTACTGGTACCAGTTGTGGTGCAGAATGCAACGTTTTTCCGCTCGCTGAACAGCGTCAGAAACCCAATCAGCATCCTCCTGCTCCGTAAAGCGGAAGAGCGACGCTCCGAGTGCGTGAGACGGACCCGGTTGGCGACCAAGGTACATGCGCGCCAGCAACGACGCTGCTGGGTACGCCTGCTGACCAACTTCGCGGAACCACTTCAGGATATTCACGTGGTGGTACAGCTTCAGCAAGTTGTACTGGCCCTTGTCGAATAAGTCGGCACCCTCAGTAGCATGAGTATCCCAGGCAACGTACACTTGCTGCCACTCACGCCACGCACGTTCCTCGTCTTCAGCGACGGCGCTACTTGAACGCCTACCGTTGTTTGCGGGGGAGCGGGCAGCAGGCGGCTGGTTCTTCGGCCCATCAACCATTAACAGCGCACTGATCTCGTCGTCATCTTCGTCTTCATCTTCGTCCTCCTCCTCGGCGTTTGCGTTCGCATCAGTGGATCGACCAGCAATCAACTCAAACACGACACGATGCTCCTGACGCAAAGCTTCTTGAGCACGGCGGAGTGCTCGGGTATCCGTCACGAGGTTTGCGGCCTTGGAGCTGATGCGCGGGTCCAATAGCATTGCCTTGATTTCATCGTCCACAGCTGATGGGGTCGAAGGAGCAGGGAGTCGATGCGTGATCAACTCACGGAGCCGCATGATACACTGCTGACCAGCTGGCGTAAATGTGTCAACGCGTTTGGTCTTGCGGCGCCCAGCACGGTTGGCAGTCGATGAGCTGCTGTCCTCCAGCAAGAGGCACTTCAGGCTGGTTGCTTGAATCGTGACGCCAAGTAGACGCCGGAAGAGCAAAGCATACGACGGAGCGACCGCTCCTGGGCGCGGAACAAGGCGTTCCTCCAGACGGAACTGCGCGAGCTGGTTCAATGCCGCTTCAATCTCCGCGGCAGTGCGCCAGTCGTCCATGGAAAGCTGCATCCAAGCCGTCTCTAGCTCTGGCTCAGCAGCTGTCGGTCTCACAGGCGACTGGAAGTACAAGCTGTACGCATGGTACCGCGTGCAACTGACCCGCAAGAGCTCTGCTAGCGCACCAATTGACGTGTACGTGGACAGTGCTAACTCGTCAATCGATGAAGCCGAACAAAGTGGCGCCTGCACGTTATGCGCCGCACTGATCTCCACAAGAGCAACGGCTCGATCGGGTGTCTCAAAGTACTTCACGAGCTCTTGTAGCAATCGCAAAATGCGACGAACAGCAGTCTCTCCACCGAAAGAGGTATCGCGCCCGATTCCCAAGGCCTCGATCACACAGCGACGCAGGGTACGTGTAAGTTGGTCCTCTTGCTCGTCAGTAAACGCCTCATACTCCCCGCTTGGTGCCAGGGTCGACGGCGTGTCTTCGTCGGCGTCCGCGTGAAACCGGGCATAGTTCGAAATCGAGTCGATGTTGTACGTCTCCGAAACAGTCCGAGTCACCAGCTGACTGATTTGCTGGTTCCACCCGCGCGGAACTTCCTTCGCTGCTAGAACCAGATCCACTCTGCGCCACTGCGAGTCAACGAACCCCACCGCGACACTGAGGAACGCCTTCTCCTGGTTCGACGTCACGCCCACTCCCGCTCCTTCCTCAGCAGTAGCAGCAGAGATCGGCCGGAATTCATGGCGCAGCGTCAGAAACGGCAGCCCCATGGCAGCCTGGGACTCCGCCGCAAGATACGACCTCAGAAACCCGCCAAACTTGGCGAACTCGTCTTGCACTTGGACGTTCAAGTTCGACGCCGACGGCATCGCCACTTTGGCCGAAGTCGACAGCTTCATCAACTGCTGGAACGTATCGTCCTGCAGCATCGACACCGGCAACCCCGAAGAGACGAGCCAGCTCTTCAGGAGTCCCACCGTCTTCCCCACCGCACGCTTCCGTGCAGAGGTCGGGGTCTTGGTCGACACTCCAGAGCTTTGAGTCTTGACCACAAGAGCAACCGGCGTCGCATCGGCCTCGACGGCCCCCTGGGCCTCCTCGGCTTGGGTTCGGACCGTTTTGCGCTTCGGACCGGTGGAACTCTTGGCCCGCTTCTTCTTGGGCTCATGTGCCTTGGCGGCCGCCTTCTCCTCCAGCACCTGGCGCTTGCGTTGCTTGTAGTCGGCAATGGAGACGAACTCGTCCGGGTGCACGCGCTGCAGGTGTGACACGGCGTTCGTGGACATCCGCTGCCGCATCAGCGCGTTGCGCCACGTGAACGTTTTCTTCCCCGAGGGGCGCAGCGGCGGAGACGCCGAGCACAAGATGCAGATGTGCGTGTGAGGGCGCTCGGGGCTCTTGGAGTTGGGGAGGGGCGTCGCCAGTTGGTGGATGTATTGCCACACGGGCAGGTCAGTCTGCGGGCTGTGCACGACGGAGAGGGGGACGCCGTACTGGTCCGTGGGCTGCCCGGCGAGCGGGTCGGCCGCCTCGGTCTCGACGGATGCGGTGTCGTGACCGCGCATCATTAGCAGTAGAGAGTTAGCGGTAGTACTCGGGGCCCTGTTCTCCTTGGTCGCGCGCAAAATGCTACCAGTAGGGGGGATTTTCTTTTTGTTGACTTGGTATTTGTATTTGCGGAAGGGGTAGGGGGAGGATTTTTGTAGTAACTGGAATTCATAGTAAGCTTAGCTTTATTATTATTAGGCTGCTTTATTAATTGTATATATATATTATTGTATGATTTACTATTGATTGTGAGGCACATTGATGGAGGCATGCTATGGATGTCAAGTTACTTCACCAATCCACTCGAATATTGTGTAAGGTCTTCTCGGATCTTGGCTTATCATTCAAGTGGGGCGAGAACTCCACCAGACTTTCGATATGATCGAGTGGTAGCTGGTCATCGCTTGCCTGAAGCCCAGTCCATTCCTTCCACCCACATCAACACCCAATGTATGTTAGTCACTATTTCAGAAAAAATAATTTACGACTCTGGTGCGTACCTTGATGCACAGAAGTCGAAAAGACCAGCGCGATGAAGCAGCTAACCAATTTGGTCTGGAAATTCGCGTATTGCTGTTCGAGGAGAAACGCCAACAGGTGCACTGGCGAAATGCCGTACTTTTTGAAGACGGCGACACAAACTATCACCAGCGCTGGTAGCTCGAACAATGAAAAGCAAAGACACCACAACATCCTCTCGACTATCTCCTCGCTAGAAATATCACGAAGGAGAATACTGTAGCGAGCGCTTGGCAAAGTCCTAAGTGCGGCAAGTAGTAGACCTATCAAGGAACGGATCGGTAAGAATGTTAAACTATGCTGCGTAGGATAATGGAGTCTACGTACCCAGCATAAGAGGAACAAGAACCTTGACGAACTCGGTCACGACCAGCACTTCGCACGAAAACAGCAGCTGCAACGTCTGCTCCAAGATACGCGCTTGGTCTTTCCGCACAACCAGCATCCCGTCAATGTTCACTTGGGTGGGTCTTCGACATTCAGTCGGATTGTTCTTCTCCGAAATCTCTTCACCAGCGGTATACGCAAATCCTCGATTGCTGCGGCCTAAGTCAAGCAAACGCTTGGAACCTGACTTCATCAGCGTTTTTGGTGTTAAGAACACAGAGGTGGGGCGGCGCAATGGTGAGCTACGACCAAACCCGTCCGTAGATTGCAAATCGCCAAGAGGAGGCAGGTCTGTTGAACTGCGTCGAGCTGGGGAAGGTTTCGTATGTTTTGGTGAGGGCGGAGATCGCGCAACGTCCGGTCGGATATCGGTAAAGCAATACACCTTTGAAGGACCTCGGGACCAATTCTGCAAACGTGCGTCGCCTCTGCTCCGTCCCGTACTGGCGTCTCTGAAAGCAGGCTTACGCATAGGCCGCTCCCGTTCAACCTTATTTTCTGGAATTGTATCCGAAGCTGTGCGTCGAAGCAGATAAATGGACTTTGGTGATAATGACGGCTCTAGGGCTTCTAAACTCCTGGCTGAATCAAATGTCGTGTCTGTCATCCGGCGATGCAGCCTGTGTGCATTTCCATAGCCAGGTTCTTTCACTTTGCCAGAAGAAGCCGTACGACGAAATCTTTCAGCAAATTTCAGGTCATCGTCAAGTTCCTCACGATAAGGAATGGTATTGCTTTCGGTGGAATGCCGATGCAGGTGTTGAGATCTTATGCTGACAGAATCTTTCGTTGTGCCAGACGAAGCAGCACGACGAAGTCTGTGAATGGGTTTCAGGCTTTCGTAAGCGAGCGGAATGGTGATGCTTTCGGTGGAATGCCTACGTGGAGCCTCTCGGAGGGGTGATTTGAATTTCCCAGTGAACGGGTCAGATACTGCGCGACGGACCTTGTGAATTACAGTGGGGAAACATTTGGAAGCTTGAGAGTCATTTTCACCGATGGCTGCACCTAGTTGGCGAGTTAATCGCTGTGAACGGGTGGCGACAGTGTCTGATGATGCTCGTCGTAGCCTCTGAGTAGAGCTGGGTATTTCTACTGCTTGAACATCTGTGCTGGTCCCTCCGATCTCCTCCTCTGACGTTGGATGTGGTATAAAAGTATCTTCTAAATCCAGGGTATCTTCTTTTTGCGTCTCGTCCTCCTCGATCACTAGCGTCGACGATAGACTCCCTTCAACGATTTTTATGGCAGTCTGTAGCGTTCGGTTCCCGTCGACAATGAAGGTGTGTGCCGAATACATACGCGCTACGGCAACACCGAGAAGGAGCTCTCCAATAACGACGAACGCTGCGATCTCCGGGTTCCGAGCGTATTGAATGCATAACGCCTGATACATTGAAGCGCTCATGTCGACAAAGTTAAGAGTAACATCTGAGCTCAAGTCACTCAGCTTGCGAGCATGGACCCACGATTGTCGCTTCAATAGAGATCGCAGAGGAGGTTGTATCAGCATTAGCACAAGTTGTATGCCCCATGGGGCCTGGGAAAAGGCCAATGCCAGCAGCAAGAAAAACACGACGATCAAAAGGTACTCGGCCATCACGATGGTAAGAATGCGCGTTCGGAGTCGATTCATTGCTCGATCCTCCTTCGTTTGGCAGCAACGGGTCAGGTAGAAGATACAGCCAAGCGTGATAACCAATTTGGCTATCCCACCTCCAGGCGCAGGATATCGCCAAAGCAACGTGACTGGAAGCCAGAATCCCTCAGGCAGCAAGCCACCAATTAAGGCTGAAACCACAAAAGTCCGAAGCGAACGGCACTCCCTCACGGCCCCGATAGACAGCAACATGTAGAATACCCATGCTACAGTAAGTATTGAGTGGCCAATTGCGGACCGCACGAGCGCACCAGCATTACGATAGACACCGAGATCGGGAGAAGCGACAGGAATCGCGTGAAGTCCAACTAGCAGCGTAAAGCTCGGTACTATTGACATCAACCAGATCACAGCAAGGCATCGTGATAGGCTCGCGCGACCTTGGTATCGGTCGAACTGTTGGAGTTTATCCACCGAGTAGCGCCCGAGAAATTGATGCTCTGTTTTCCAATCGTAGAAACGCCTCCAAGCTGTTGCAATGTTCTCCTTCATATCCACTGGCTACTGCGGCGACAGTATACCGAGGTCGATCGATAGACGGTAGCACTTCCCACTCCGTTCTAGCTATATCTCGTTTGCCACAGCAGCCTCGGAACATCGACAACGATGTCTCCGCTATTAATATCAATCGAGCGCAGCACTGGTTGTGTTCGTGGTTGTCGACAATGTCAGCAGTAAGACACATTAGCACTAATTCTGGCCTTCTCGTGTTCTGATCTTGATAAAAAACGTTTTGCTTGACGCGTGCCCACACTTGAAAATACACTTTGGGACGATGCAGAGACACACGTCCGAGCAATACCGTCAAGCTCGATCAACAGTTTTCCCAGTTCACACGATAAAAGTTGTCACACCAAGGAGCTGCAGTACTTGGCAGTGAGAGTCTTAAGTGCAGTCTAAGCGCAGAGGCACTGAAGTAACTCGCATATCTCAGCGCGGCAATCCTCGGGGGTTGTCTCCAATGCGCCTTCAACCTCTCGAAGTGCAGCGGCGGCAGCCTTTCGCTTGTTTATCTTGTTGCTGCGTTGCTGACTCTCTCTTTCGCGCTTGGTTCGTGACTGCTGGGCTCCTCGAGCAAGTCTTAGGTCCTCTAGGTCATCCACCGAAAAGTCTGTCCACCGTTTGATCTCAAACAGCTCGTCATTGTCTTCAGGGACATCACCAGTCAAGGGGTTGTCGAGCGTTGTGGTAGATGAAGAAGATGGTGATCTTGGCGGAACGGGAGCTCGGCAGAACACGAAAGCCTCAAACGAATCGTAGACGGAAGCGCGAAGACCGTCGAGCTGCTCTTGCTTGACTTCGAGTTGACCCTCTAGCTTCGCTTGAAGAGCTGAAGTAAACTCAAATTCTTGCTGCTGTCGCTGACGTTGCCCTTGCTGCAGCTCGCGATTGGTACGAGCAAGCTTCACCATAGTATCTCTCTGACGCTCCAATTGGGCTTCAAACCCCGCGACCTTAGACTTGTAGCTAACAATCACGTCTTGTTTCTGTAGTACGCGTCGTTTAAGCGCCCGAGCTTCATCAGTCAGAGAAGCGATAGAGACAGCATTTACTTCGTCCTGATTCCCACGGTGGGTATCCTTTCTGCTCATGACGGTATCGGCTTGTGATGTTGCAGCTTTTGTGTTGTTCTTCAGATCAGAGCATTGCATCCGCAGTTGCGCGTTCTCCGCACGTGCAGCCTTCAGCCGAGTTACTACGGCAACATGACGCTCTTTTAACTTTTCGAGGTGAAATGACAACTGAACGTTATCATCACGGCAACGCTCGTAGCTTTGGCGAGCATGCAGCAACTGCTGTGTGTGTTCCTTTGCTTTCTGCTGAAACAGAGCTGCTTGCTTTTCTGCAGCTCCGAGCCTCACGATCTTCTTGGCAGCTTGCTCCAGTTCTTGCTGAAGCGATGCAACCTTGGCTCTTTGTTGCGTTAAAAGCTCTGTTTTTCGCTGAACAGCCGTCCGAGCTCGCAGTGTTTCATCTCCTCGATTCGTAACTTCGCCTTGGCGTTTCTCAAGCTCAGCATTTGTCAGCTGATACTTCTCTGCTAGAGAAGCGGCCTGCTCTTTCGTGGTCGCTAACTCGGACTTCAGTGCACAGAGCTTCGCCACAAGCTGTGCCTCACGCGCGAGCCTGGACGTCAATTCCTCTTTCACGCTGCTCAAGCCTAGCTCGAGCTGTCGAATCGTGTCTTCAAACGTATCGTTCTGCAACATCGCAGAGCGTACGTAAGCCTCCATCTTTGATGCACGGAGTTTCCACAGCATTGCCTCGCTCATCTCGGATTCGTCTCGATCCCTCTCTTCCCCGATAAGCATGTCACTCCATGAAGTGTCCCGCGAGGCAGTGACAGATTCTTGGCCTCGATTCCCTGGCTTCTGTCTTTGAGACGGGGGTACATTTTGCTTTGGTTGTCTTTTGAGTTGAGAAGACGATGTAATACTTCTGCTTGCAACGCCAGGAGCTCTGGCAAGATCCATCACCAGGTCGTACAGCTCATCCGTAGAAAACTTTTTCCCAATAGTAGGAGCTGTTGTATCGGCGAGACGCACGAATTCCTCAATGCAAGTCGATAAAAAATCGATACGTCTGTCACTTTCCTGTTGAGACGCGCGTTCCACTGCCTGATACTCCGCGAACTCGTGCTGAAGCTTGTTGCGCCATTCCTTTAAGGCTTCACAACGCATTTCGTACTCTTGTTTAACTTTTGCAGCCTCCAGTTTTGCTGCGCTCTCCTGCTGTTCCTCATGCTGATTCTCTAGCTGCTGCTTCTGCTCCACAATTTCAGTCAGCTTCCGCTCGCGAGCTAGCTGCAGCTCCAAATCCACCACGCGGGCCTTTAAGCTTTCTTGTTCGCGGCTACTAGCAGCTGACTCTAACGTACTGCCATCAGTATTCGTTCCTTTAGAACTCCGTTCCGTTTGCTCCAGCTCCCGCCGTGTGGTTTCTGCTTCGAGTTGTTGTAACTTTGCGTGGAGCTTGACATTTTCATCTTCTAGGCGATGTTTGTCGCTTTCAATACGTGACAAAGTCTCGTTGACGGTTCGCATATAGTTCTCCATCGCTTCAGCATGTTCGGCCGCCTTGACACGAAGCTCCTTCTCATGGACGGCCTCCATCTGTGCGCACTTCTCCTTTATTGTGCATAGTGACTGCACAAGCGCAAGATTTTCTTGCTCTCGGGATGCCAACTGCTCTCGCAGATCATCATATTCATGTTCACTAGAACGATTGGGTACATTGGTATCTTTATCACCAATTCCTGCAGCACCAGTGACATTTTGAGCGCTTGATTGCAAGCTAGTTTCCATGTTTCCTACAGCAATCGAGGGATTCAGCAAGTCGCCAGCTTGGCTTTGGTACTGCTTCAGGGTGTGATTAAGCTCCGAGTTTGCATCCGATCTCGCGCTGAGTTGTTTTTGCAGCTCCTGCGTTTCCGTTAGATACTGCTTGTTGGCTTCCTTTTCTTCGCGCAATCGTCGGGCAAGTTTGGTATTCTGCGAGGTCAATTCAGCGCACTTTGCTAGGCACTTTTCGAGCTCTTTCGCCGTAAATTTAATGTGCTGTACAAATCACACACTAGAAGTTAGAATCCATAGCAGTGTGCATGCAGACGTATGGTTCAAAACGTACCTTTTGACTTTCCATTGCGTTTGAACTCTTCTCAGTTCCTGGAGGTTGTAAGCTTACGAGTGCTATCTCGTTACCGGACCCGTTACTTGACATTCTGCTGAATTGGAGCTGTGGCTGTTGGGGTTTCATCGACGCCAAAAATGGGCGTTCAGCCTCAGACAATACTTTCGTACCGCTATGTCTCGTGTCAGTCGGCATCACGTCTGCCAAGTGCTTGCTGCTGAAATCGGATTCTTCGGGCTTAATGGGCCGATGTTCGCTTTCAAGTTGTCGATTTGGCTCGGCATCGCAATTTTCTCCCATGCAGTCAGTAGAGAACCCACACAATCGTCCCTCCTGGGCCATCAACCTTTCCTGCAGCAACATTATTTTTTCATCTCGCCTGGAAAGCTCGAACTCTAATATATCACGGCTCCGTTGATGCATTCCACCCGCTGGCCTTTGAAGGACATTATTCTGGCCGCCAAATCCAGACAGTACGGAGCTACATGGCGCGTTAATGACGCTGGCCTCTTTCTCAAGCTCAGCTGAATGGGAGTCCTGCTCATAGATGGAATGCAATGAGTAAAACGCGATCCATAAATCTTCGTAATGGCTCAGCAAAACACCCCATTCGCCAAGCGAGCCGCCCACGGCTTCCTCTCCTCGTTCTGCTGTATTTTTTGAGAGCTGGGTACTGCTTTGTCTCTCATGAAATACTTTGAAGTCGCCCACACACTTTCGGTGGTGGCCGGCGATCATATCGAATACAGTGGATTCCGGCCTCCAGGCTTTCACAGTCTTCTCCGACCCATCATCTGGCAGTTGTTGCCTCAGCATTAAAGCTACTTGCTGTCGCGATTGCCGCAGACGATCGCGAAGATTTTTGTTCGCATCCTCAACTAGTCGGAGTCGCCGTAACATGAAAAATAAGTGGCTTTGCGTGTCCTTGGCATCTGTATCCACGGAGAAACTTCGGTCGACTGGCGAAGGCCTAGATGCTGCTGTTTCACAGGTGATACGCGCCAGCATAGCCTCCGACTCCAGCTTTTCCACTTTCATCAAAAGTTCGTCTCGCTCCCGTTCACAGACTTGTAGCGCTGCTTGCAACATCGCTGCGTGCTTCTGCTCAGCGTCAAGGTGTGACTTCAACTGGAGGCACATCTTTTCCATTCGAAAGTACTGACCAAGGTTCACCAGATCCTTTTCTCGTTTCCGGAAGAACTCGAGCTTCTGCTGCAATGAGCGCTGGACTTCTACAGCTAGAGAGTCCGCGTCGTTATCACTGTAAAACGCCACAGAGAGATTAACACTACTTGGCGTTGGAGTGCATGACGAGAGAGCTCTGATGGTACCGTTTGCCGCTTTCAACTGCTCATCTTTTACTAGCAGGGTCTGCTCGGCAGTAGCAAGCCTCAGCATTAATTGTGGATACTTGATGGGCCTTTCACATTTATCTGCTCCAGACAGTTCCGCTCCACAACTTTCGGGAGGCAAGGATGATATGAAGCCTCTGGCACCATGGCCCTTCATACTTTTTCGAAGCGCGTTCAGCTCTGCTTGCAAGTTAAGTTCTCGTTGCTCCAACTCGTCAATGCGCTTCAGCAGCACAATTCGGCGACTGACACCAACAGCTTGCTCTTCCGCTGCGCCTTGACGCAGAGCTCGCACCTCCTCGAGATGACTAGCCTCCCACCCAGCCCACTTTTGGACCATCTTAGCAGCAGCTTTTACTCCACTCTTTCCTTTCGCAAGAAGTTGTGCCAAATCTCTCACGACACGTTGCTCGTCGTCGTAACATCTCTCCCTACGTTGGTCATAACGTTCACGTATCTGCTTCAAAGCGCCACGAAGAGCAACTGAGCAGTTGATCGCACCTTCTTCTCCTTCGTCACAACAAACAGCTACGGGCTGCGGTATCGACGGAACGACTGACCTTGATACCTCATCGCACACTTTTTGGCGCTTCATCAATTGCACAGCTGCGTCCCGCCACAGATACAAACACTCGTGCAAATGCTCCAGTCGCACCGCCTGCGCTTCGAGTCGGTGCTCAAGGTTCACACAGGTCGACATGGCTCCAAAACTTCCCTTTTCGTCGTTATCTTGCCGCGGCACGCCCACACAAAACGCCAGCGGATTCTCCACACAGCCACACGACAAGTTCATGGCCTCCACGCCCCTCTGCAGCGTCTCCAAACATGTCTCCATCCGCTCATCGTCCTCCTTCCTCTGCTCCTTCGTCTCACTCGACGTCGCTCTCTGCTGCAGCTGCGTCTCCAGCGCCACGTTCCTCTGCTCAACCGCGCTCAGCTCCCTCTCCAGCTTCTGCAGCAGCAAAAGGACCCCTCTCCCTCCTTCCTCCTCCTCCGTCTGCGTCTCAACGTCCGCAAGTGTCCTCTCGAGTGTCTCGATCTGCACTGCAGCGTCCTCCGTGTCCCTGCGGGCGTCCACCTGCACCTGCTTGTCCTCCTTCGTCTCCCTCCGCTCCAATTCGTCCAGCACGACGTCCAGCTGTTCGCTCTGCTCGCCCACGAGCGTCTGCAGCTCCGAGATCTTCGCGTCTTTGAGCCGCAGCGTGGCCAGAACCTGCGCGCTTTGACGCTCCTGCTCCAGACGCGAATCGCGCTCCAGTTGGCGCAGTGCACGCACGAATTGAGGCTGTTCCTGGGCCAATTCGCGCGCAAGAAGCGAGTCGTAGCATTGCAAGAAGCTCGTCCAGCTGTCGGTGGTGGCGGCATCTCGTGACTCGACCTGGGGGCGGCTGGAGACAGCGGAGGATCCGGCGCGCAGACGCCCCAGCTCCATTATTGATACTACGTAGTACACTTCGCCAACTTCAAATTGTGAAAGAGTGCCGATTGGTCGAAAATATGTACTGAGATTGGATACAACACTTCAGTACTCTAGGTGAAAAAACTCAATCAATACCAGCATGTTATCGTCCCACACATACTAACACCAGCTCTTTGGCGTGTACGCGGCCGTATCTGCTCTATCCTCATCGACGATGCACATCCGACCGCGTTTGTCGTCGCTCGCTTGGTCACTTACCCACAACAAATCACGAGGCCTTCGCGGCTTCCGGCTCTGCCTCGGCGGCGTCCGCAGAGTTGCTGCCGGTCTTCGTCAGCTCCGTCGCGGACGAGTCCGTGCCGGCGTTACTTGAGGGCGACACTGGCTGCGTGGTGGGGCTCGACGGCGTCTTCTTGTTGTCCGAATCCGGGGCCTTCTTGTCCTTCACTGCCAGCAGATCCTCTTCCTGCTCGACGGGCTCAGCAGCCTCGTCGTCCGTGCCCTCCGAGCTCAGCGACGAGCAGGCAGAATTGCCAAAGTCCGTCGCCTGGTTCGGGCGCAGCAACGTGAGGTCGAAGTGGGAGCCGGTCGTGGAAAGGAACGTGTCCAGCATTTTGTCTTCCTTCACGGTCAGCGGTCGGGGCTTGGACGATCGCTCGGTCGTGCTGCCGCTTGCCGACATCGGCGACAACGGGTTCTCGCCCTCGCCCTCCTCGTCTGGCTCGGGAACGTCCCGCTGCTCCTCATCTGGTCCGTCCATGTAGTTGAAAGCAAAGTCGTTGAACAGCTCGTCGTTCGAGCTCTTGACCGATGCTGGCGTGTCAATGGGAACCTCCACAGTGTTCATGTAGGTCTCGAAGATATCCTCCGTGCGGTACTCCTTAGCGTGCTTTTCCATAAGAGCATACTGTCCTTCGAAAAGGGCTTCCTTGCGCTCCACGCTGTCCCAGTCGAGACCCTTGAACCACGGGTGGTGCTTGATGTGCTCAAATCCGTGCTCGCCCGACCCCAATCGGTCGTCCTCGTTCTTAGTCAAAAGCTTCGACACGAAATCCTTTGCATCCTCCGTGAATCGAGGCGAGAACTTCAGGTCTACGTTCACGATACGCTCCTTGATGAGACGGTTGGTCTTGGCGTTGAATGGCGTGCGGCCGTCGATCATTTCATACACCATGACACCCAGTGCCCACCAATCCACAGCACGCGAGTACGACTTGCCGCTGAACACCTCGGGCGCCATCATCTGGTACGTGCCGACGAACGTGGTGGTGCGGCCTTCGTCTGGCATGTTCTCCTTAGACATTCCGAAGTCCGTAAGTGCCACGTGACCGTCCGAGTCCACCAGCACGTTTTCCAGCTTGAGGTCGCGATAAATAATATCATTCTGGTGCAGGTGACGGATAGCTAGCGCCACCTCGGCAGTGTACAGTCGGGTGCGATCCTCAGTGAACCTCCGTGCGAGACGCATCTGGTCCAGCAAGTTGCCACCGGGGTAATACTTCGACAGCAGATACAGCTTCGCCTCCGTCTGGAAGGCGTAGCACAGCGTGGCCACGTACGGGTGTTTGATCCGGTCGAGAATACGCCGCTCCGCGTTGGTAGCTTCCACCAGGCCGCGCTGAATCACCAGTTTCTTGCGGATGGCCTTCATAGCGTAGAACACGCCTTCGTCGTAGCCGTGCTTCTTACGCACAAGTTTGACGCGGCCGCACGCACCGCGACCCACCAGCTTGACGATCTCAAAGTCTCCGAGACACACCGGGTCGTCATCGTCCGCCGTAGGACGGATGAAGACACTGCAGCGCTCCTGGCTGGAGGCCGTCGGGCTCGTGTGGTTCTTGGCACTGCGGTCCTTACGCCGCGGGTCGATCAGACACGGCAGCGACTGGCACAGAGAGCAAACTCTCCAGCTGCCGAACGCCGGCACGAACTTGTCCTCGCAGCACCGACTGCAGTACTTCACGTCGCACCACGAGCACGGAATGCGGCGGTTCAGCATCGTCAGCTTGCGGTGGCAGATGCCACACGCGCTGATCTTGCTGGCGTTCACCGTAATGCCGGCGGCCTCGCCACACCGCGCGGCGAAGGACCCGAACACGGAGCTCTTGACCATTTCCAGCGCGTACGCGCCGCTGCTGCCCAGCACGTTGGACGGCACTGTACCAGCCGA
>JAHQIV010000367.1:0-22789 GCA_030463285.1 Phytophthora europaea
ACGCCGGCCATGGACGCACGCGGGGGCCACGCAGGCGAGGAACGCGCCCCTGACGACGGCACGGGCAGACGCAGCCAGAGGCACTTACGCAGTGGTCCTGGTATACCTTGGAAGAGCAGCGGCAGAGAGGTGGACGGCAGCAATACGCCGCACAGCAGCGCAGGTTTCAAGATGCGGTGATGAAATCGAAGAAAACGCGCAGCACCGAAGATAATCCAGTCCAAGATAGAATTCGAGATCGAATTCTGCAGCAAGTGGGTTTCTACATTATTACAATACTACCTGCCATCGAAAATTGGTCCAAGTGGTCTGAGGGCCAGAAAACTCTGGCAAAGTGCCCTGTTTGCCTCAACACAGTCTAATTGATCTCCGGGGATGGCAATAATCTATTAGACACCTATCGAAGCGCGTATTTTTGTTGGTCATGGGATAGATGCACAAAAAGCGGCCATTTCCAAGGACGATTACTAAACACATACTTGTATCCCACGAATGCCATCGGAAAAATAGGCACCTCCACCGTTCTATCCAACGGCTTTCATTGTTTGCTGGAATCGCTGCGATGCGATACACTGTAGCTTTTGATCACCGCTTACATACTTCGAAATAAAAGGGATTGAAGTGCATCGATACGGCCTTAGAAGATCCTCCCACTCCAAGATCGCCATGCCAGCAAACATTGCGCGCGCGCGCTTCCCACCATTGGACCCCACGCAACCTCAAGCCGTTGTCGACCTTCGGGCTCGTCGCTCATCCAGTTCGAGCAGCTCAAGCATCAGATCGGACTGCAGTGGGCAAGAGGACAGCATCGACGATGCAAATGATGGTACCTCGCACAATATCAACGCGAGTACAGCCAGCGAGGCGACGGCACCAGAGTCACAGTCAGCAAAGGCTAACTCGCAAAAACATCAGAAAGTTCGCCAGCGTTTTGGTCCGGACGAGGACTACCTTCTCGTGGTTCAGGTGAGCGTAGATGTGCCGTCCACTGCCAAGCATGGAGATGTCGAAAAAATATGGAAGGCTATCGCGGATAAACTCAACCGGAGTCCAGATTTCAACATGAAGAAAATCAAAGGGGCAACAGCGATGGCCCGATTTAAAAACCTGCTGGCTAAACATCGAGCGTGGGAAACTGAGTCCGCGAAGAAGTCGGGCACCGACGAACCGGAGACTCCTTTTATCACGTTAATGGCCGAGATCACGACCCGCGTGAACGACCACGAAGCTGGTGTTACAGGCTCGGCGGAAACTAAGGAAGCGGCGAAACGTGCAAAAGAAAAGGCTGGTGAAGTAGTGCGACAAGCTGCCGTAGACCGAATCAAACTTGGAAAACGTCGTTCCCGGTCTGACGAAGATGATGCAGAAGCGAAAGCAGAGGGGACACCGACTGTCAACCTGCGTCAACCCAAATGAACGTCCAGCTGGGTGACCTTACTGGAGGAGTGAAAGGAGCAGAGGACCCAAGCGGTGAAAGGTTTCTTTCAAATGCAGTATAATGACCTGAAGCAGCGGCTTGATTTCGAGAGAGAAGTACGCGCAAAAGACAGAGTCGAGCGCGAGAAGGAGAGAGTTGAGCGGCGACTGGAGAGAGAAGAGAGAAAAAGGAACGTGATGTTCAGGTAAAACTATTTGCTAGCTTACTTGAACGTCTCGACAGGAACAACAACTAAGCTGGATCTTGTAATCTAATCTGACGGGGCTTGCAAAAGTAGTCTTCCAGTGCCGGTGGCTTGCATGTGAAGTACTTGCTAATTTGATTTCCGTTTTATATGCACGTCATTGCGTTAGTTAGCAATACCGACACTCTAATCATTCTCGCAACTGGGGTTAGCAATATTTTGTGTTTCTTGTTCCAATCAAGAAACGACCATTTCGTTTTGACTAATCCAAATAGCCATTCGATCGACACACGCGTTTTGCTCATGACGACGTTGAAGCGCTTCTCAGCGCTACTGACATAAGCATTTCGGAATGGACTGCATAATAGATCGCTAATGCTGGATCACCGTAGATCAACACACCTAAATCCTTGACACAATCGTTGCTTGAAAGGTAAGTCAGAAGCATGCTTTCGCGAAGCATGGTTGAGTCGTGAAGACGGTCCTCGATAGGACCATAGAACGATATACACAATCCTAGAACAGCAACAAACAGCAAACAAAATAGTTAGATTGATATACCAGAAAGCTCGCGATTCATGAAAGTAATACTGTTACCATCAGGAGTGCACACGCCTTGATAATTCAGACAATGGCGCCGTTTGTGCCCGCTATAGCACACCTTCTGGAGGTTTTCATTGTCGCCAACAGGAATCTCATCAAGTGCACTCTGAAGAGCAAGTAGCCTCCTCTTGCGCTTACCAGGACGGCAGATAAAGCCCTTGGTCCCATCAATAAACATTGATATGTTGTCAACGATGCCATTTGTTTTGGCAGAGACGGCCTCCTCGTAGAGATGGTGGCGCTCGGCGTACAGGCGGTCATGAAAGAAGAGAGTGTCCTTCCATTCTTTGTCGAGGAAGCAATCTAGAATAGCATCATGTTAGTGGTGACAATGAGCATCAATAGGCAGACGAAAGCAAACGCACATGTTTCGGTGATGATGCGACTACAGGCTGAATCCGACCGCCCGAACTGTTTCCGAATCCGCGAGAGCTTGCCCGGGTACAAAATGCGGTAACACAGCATGACCAGCGCTTCGACGCAGATCAGACGATCACCTGCGCCGGTGACGAACACGTTCGGCACGTTCATCACGTTGACGAGTCGGACCAGCTCCGCGCAGGTGAAACGGAAATCTTCGCGCGCGTTGGCGTCAGGATATGTGTCGAAGTCGAAGCGCACGTTGGGTATAAGTGGCCTCTCTACATAGCCGTCGTATCCTTCCACGAGCAGGGCATCTTCGACGTCGTCGAGCTCGTTGAGGAACAGCAGAAGCGCTGTGGCGCTCGTCATCTGTGCACCTTCCATTAGGGGAGTCCGATCCGAATGTTCTTGTAAAATGTTCCCGTTGGGGGTGTGATATGAGAAGGAGTGAACGGTCGCTTCCTGCAGACAACAACCCACGAGCATCGAAATTTATTTTTGGCTACTTTATCATTTGTGGGATACGCTTGGCTGCTATCCCATAACGCACATACAACGTCGCATCGAAAGGTGTCTAATGTGGTCGGGCATTTTTAAGCAGCTACTTTCGGCCGACTTTGCTGCTCTTTATTTTTTATGTTTCTAGTAGTGCAGCAATTTTTTTACCACAGATAAATGATGATTTATCTCCAAGTAAATTGAAAAGAAATTTCACTGAAACCAAGTGTATCTCTCACTTTCCCGCCAAAGATCACTGGTCTTATTGGAACACATTCCAGTGGGTCAAGATTCCGACGGATATGGCGTGTCTCCCAGTGTCGTGGTGTGTGATTTCGAGCAGGCACTGCATCTCGGAGCTCGCGATCAGTTTGAAAGCGCACATATCGTTGGATGTCTGTTCCATTGGAAACAAGCTATTCGCCGTAAGATACTTGATCTTCGGATCCCTACGGACGAGGTCAAGGTGGCCATGATTCCTGGTGTTCTGGACCTACTTACAGTCGTGCCAGCAAAGACGCTGCGCAAGAAGGGAATTCCCTTCGTCATGAAAAAACTATACGGGCTCATCGGGAAGCCGGTCGAGACAGAACACAAGGCTAAGTGGGATACTTTCTGGGAGTATTTTGTTTTAACTTGGTGTGAGCTATACGAGCTTTCATGTTGGAACATCTCGGGGATGATCGCAGCTAACGTCGAGATCGTCAACAGGACAAACAACCCTTTGGAGGCCTACAACAGAAAATTAGCCGACACTTTCGGCACATCGCACCCGGGGTTATTGCATTTCGTTCAAGTCCTGAAAGAAGAGGCGAAGTTTTACCTTGATCAGCGTGCCGATGTGCGTCACCGCCGTCAGCGCCCGCCCCAGCATGCCCCCACACGCACGTAACCTACCGCCGCGCGCTTGCGCTAATACCCTGCTTTCTCATCGCATACTAATGTGACTTCATAATTTGTATAATATACATTGCTTTCCTTGGATGTGTATTCCGAATATTGTTAGCGCGTTGTATATACGTGTAATCAATGTGTATAATCACACACAAGATGTCGTGGAATGTTATGCTTACAATAGTAAACAATATCTACGGCTACACTCAGTAACTATCAACGTTTAATTATTTCCTAGGTTAAAGATTTAGGCACTTTTGGGCACTTCGGGCAACTCTTTGGGCACGAAAAAACCGACGCCGAGCGTCACGAGGCCACGGCTGCACCGAAGAGCAGACGACAAGTGGGTTCCAGGCGGGGCAGGACGCGAACGGCAGCAGCAGCGGGCACTGAGGTCTGAGGTCGCTCCGGTAGCGGCAGCGCGGGTTCTGGGGACAGTCAGACGTACTGGACACACGGAGCAGGAATGGCGACGAACGAGAACGAGAACGCGTGTAGTGTTGAGGTAGCGAGCTTTATTGACAGAGGCTTAGCTAACACCCTAATAAATAGGAGCGTACGTGGCAAGCGGACGATCCAGTGATCTCCGACGGCCAACACGGTGTTGAGACGGCGACAAACTCACGCGAACCCGCAGCGTGAGCATACAACCTGCCCAGCGGTCCGGGCAAGACAAGAGGACCTGCACAACAGTACACCGGTGCATTTGGCATTGCGGCGGACGTCTGCTCAAGTCCGTCGTTCCTCACTATCGGATGCCCTCACCTCGTAGCAACGATACAATTTATCAGCCGAGGAGCGCGTAGACTTTTTGTTTTTTTTAGGGGCGTTATGGTCATTTACGTGCTAGCGTGACTACCCCATAACGACTACAAAGACCGGCCCTCCAGGCGCGTGTGTCATCGCCTGGTGGGTGGGGCATCGAATGAGTGCCTCCGTCGCATTAGCGCTATCCAGCGTACGCGTCCAGCATATCTCCCTCAGTAGCTAGATAGGCATCTCGCCAGTGCTCATTATCATCATCACCGAGGCGTATGACTTGAGACCAGCGTGGGATCATTTCTGGATGATCCGAAGAAAAAATGTGACGACTCTTACGGTCGTCCATTGCAATGTTGGCCAACATGTCGGCCGCTTTGTTAAACGCACGCAGGTGGTGTGGCCACGAGCGTATATGAATCCGATCCGCAAGTCCTCGACACTGAGCATACACACTGCGTAAATGTGCCACTCGTGGGGGCCGTCGTGTCCTCAGTTGATTTACAATCATGGCACTATCACCAACGACATGGATTCGTTTTAGCCGTAATGCCATCGCCCGCCGCAATCCAGCATGCAGTCCCTGGTATTCTGCTATGTTGTTCGTCGTCTTGCGAGACACGAGAGAAATACTAGCCATCCACAGTACCTTTGGTGATGTTGCCCCATGTTCGATTGTAAGCAACATGCTTCCTGCCCCGCCTGGACCCGGGTTGCCTCTAGAGCCTCCATCGAAAAAAAGGACGGCATGATCAGATTGCAATATAATCGGTAGTCTCGGCCGTTCGTTTGAGTGTCTTCCTATCAGTGAGGAGCATACAAGATGCGCTGCTTCTCGATGCCAATCGCTAGGACTGGCTCGAGCGGTTACGATGTGCACGTTGAGATAAGCTTGTCGAAGTCTACCATTCAGAAGCGCGATAGCTCTCCGACTAGAAGAATCACTCGCAGCGTCAAAATACGAAGCTCTTCTCGTCCAGATAGCCTGTAGTGTTACAACGATGCCTAAGATCCAAGCTTTCTCAGCAACAGCGTGCACACATTGCTGAATGCTTTCACGTTCGGCTCGGGAGCGCGTGTGGTATACGCGATCTAGTACGGACCAACTACCGGGCGGAACCTCACTAAAATTGAGCCCAAAAGTTTCTTCGGCGTGAAAACATGGTCCGGGCTTCCGACACCTTTCCAGTGGCTATAGAACACTTCCCCCAATATTTTTGTGCCAGGGCACAGCCAAAACATATGTGCAACTCCCGTATCCCTCGACTTGCACTCTTCTACAGCACATCCTGGACACTGAGCAATGGGATCCCAACGAGAGAAAGCTCGTAATTTTAACCGCTGAAGTAGTTGTTCCCCCCATGTTGAGACCCCAACCTGTCTTCTCAGAGACGCCCACGACACCGAATCAAGTGCTCTGCCTATTGTGGGACTCTCACTGTGCCAATCGCCTTGCCGTCTCGCTATCTCCTGTAGTCCGCGACGTCTAACCACAGCTCGGACAACTTGTTTGTATCCTCGACGGGTTTGTCGACGTCTCTACCCTGCCCACAAGCAGACCCTTCTACTTAGCTTTGGGTGCGGATGAACTTTTGTTATAGTCACTTCGTCTCCGGCGATCTCTTTTAATGCGATTAACACCACCAGTTCCGAACTGACCGCAGTGATAGTCTCCGGTTCGTTGGTCGATGCTTTGATTGCTATTACAGTTGCTCCATCATACTCGCGTTCTCGAATGCTAGCAGTGAGTGGATGAATTGATGGTGTGGCCGTAATTCTGAGTTCACTGTTCCCTCTCCTCTTATAGAGAAGATCAGGGAAATTTCCGATCACCACAGTAATTAAGCTTCATGGTAAATCAATTGCTCCGTGTGTTACATCTTTGAACGTCACAACGCCAGCCTCTTTAACATCCCATTGTAGGATATGCCCGAGTCGCACTTTATGTGGCTTTACATACGTCCACCACTCAGTATATTCCGGTTCCTCAGTGCCAGGTAGATGCTCGAGAAATGCCATATCTAGATACTCCAGCCACTCGCTGCGAAATTGGCCATACTGTTGTCGTAAGAACTGCCGACATGCATTGGACGGAGAGCCAAGTAACTCTCTGCAATCGATGGTAGTCGAATGATCAGTCCATGTCAAGCTTTCTGGGATTACGTGTTGAGCCCTGCGTATAAATTCTCGAACCACCGTGTGGTGGCCGGACTCCAATGGCTGCGCGCCAAAGCGCAATATCATAGTGACACCGACACTAAATAGAGTACGGCGCCGTCCAAATCCACTAATCGATCTTGGAGAGTGTCCTGGTGTGATATAAGTCATTCCGTCTGCATTGTTGTGGTCAATTGCGCACAAATTATCTCCAACCAATCGACGAACTCGAGATGAATTGCTAGCCCACTCCTCGACCGACACCGCAGCCATGGCGATTAGTTCTGCATTTAGATTGGGTAGTGCAAGTCCTCCTTCGCTGCGCTGAAGCCCAGCAATGTCTGGTAGAACCCATGCTTTTCTGCCAGTCGAAGACTCCTCAAAACATCCATGCCAGACAAAGTTATGAATGCAGCTTGAAAGCCGCTTTACAATACTTGTCGTAGGCCATGCGTGTCGACCGACGTCCAAAAGTGCTGGGATGATCACCGAAGATGCCATCAAAGCGCGTTGATCAGCCGTTAGCGTTCGACAGCAAGCTCATAGAAGCCTGGTTCTGACCCTCCGTTCCGCTAATTGCCAATTTGTCTCAGTAGTCATAGAGTTACCAACTTGTATACCAAGGTACCTAGCTGTCTCGCTGTGACAGCTAGGTACAAGTTGGTAACTCTATGACTACTGTCGCTGTGGCTGTGGCTGACACGAGTCAGTGCACAGCTCCGTTTGGGGTAGAAGATGAGAGTCGTCAGTCGAGTGCTGCTGCCGAGGGTGTGCAGCAGCAGAGGGAGGATCCTGCTGCTGTTGAGATGGCGCGGCAGCCGAGGGCTGTCTGGGGCTTGAGCAAGGAGCTTCCATGTCCACTAGATCGTTGCATTAGAAGTGTGAACCGCTTTAGTGACACATTGAATTCCAAAACAGAAATCCAGCCGTTTCTCGAAACTTCGTTTAGTCCCGAAAATCAGCCAACCAACTTTGGTGGCGATTATCTCGATAACTCTAAATGGTGGAGAAGTATCATTTTGTTCGACGCTGTCACATACATGTACTGCCTTCCAAGAAAGACTCCGGCGTGTCCGTTGTTCATACCGGTGGAGAGCCCGGATCCGAGCAGAGCTCAGTTATAATCTCACCACCCGCGAACCATGAACCTGCGCTCTCTACTCTTCACTGTCATTGCTTCCACTTCGCTCACCTATGTTGGGGCTGGCAGGATCAACCACGATAAAGTGCAGCCGTTCCCGCAGCCTGAGCCGATCACCGTCTCCGAGAAGGCCGCCGTCAAATTCAAGCCGAGTCTCAAAATCGACGGCGTGTGTCATCCATACCATAAAAATTCTCACTCGTTCGACCAAATTCCAACCAGTACCGGTAAGAGGTCAACATCAGTTTTGTGACTTTTTTTCTGTTTAGTGACACATCACACAACCACCACTCGCTGGCACGTGCTCATTCAGCGTTTGAAGCCGCTGCAGACTGAAGCAAGCGTGGAGACCAGCGCGGAGACCGTGCGCCGACAGACCGTCGCCTCGACCGGACGCTCTTGACCAAGGCTGCGGCAGCAGCGCCGCTGGCGATCGTGACCAAGGCTGCACACAAGACGCAAGACCAAGGAGGCTGCTGCTAGACTACGCTTCGTGAGCGACAACTGGGCTCGCCCGCTGCGTACCTATGGTTGCGTGTTGTGATGGCGCAAGTGCGCCTTTGTGCTTACCCATGACGGTGCCTCCGGCTGGGGGGAGCAGCGTAGCTGCTGGCCGGTTCGAATCCGGCCATCGTCTTTCTCTTAACTATGTTTGCTATTGTGTTATGATATTTATTTGGACTATTGTTTGGGCTGGATGCAAATGAATGCAGGAAGCGCAGAAGCAGGTGTCGGGTGAACAATGCTTCCAGCGTTGACACGCTCGTGGAATTGGGCGATGTGCACCTCGCTCTTGAAAGCATCGGATGCTTCGTCAAATGCGAACCCAATCGGTAAGAACAGCATCATGTACCCTACGGCGTGTCTAAACTCGTACAGCGTTGTCTTTTTCACAGATCGCAAGGCGTATACACAGGGCTCGGACGTAAACAACCCGAACCAGACTAAAGATAGCGACTGCGAGCCCTTCTTCTTCGGGCGTATGGCTCTTGAGCCCTGCTGTGGGATTGGTGCGGTCGTTTGCTGATCAGCGTCAGGCCGTGCAGTTGGTGTATGGTCGCCCACCTGCATGCGTAAGTGCGTCTCAATGGCTAACATTTGCTCTTCAAGCCGCTTGTTCTGCAGAATTTGGACCTCGATCTGCTTCGACTGGCGTTTCACCACATCAAGCACGGCCGCGATTTCGCTGGTTTCTTCAGGAGGAGTGGCCTTCTCTGGGGGATCGAAGGCGATACGAATAGCAGCGCTTCAGGCTAGCACTTCTGCTTCTCCGATGGCTCGTGCCGCCATGGCCTCGTGCATCCTGATGACAGGTGCGCTCGTCTCGGCGAGCAATAGCAGATCTGGATAGTGCATCAACAGCGTCGCAACCAAGCACTCCGCGACATCCTCGTCCAGATTGAGCGTGGTATCAGCAAAGGCCATCGAATTGGTAAAGATCAGCGCCTGGAGCTTCGTCGCGCAATCACGGATCGGCTGCTCGAGGGCATGCAACGAGGGAAGACGGGCGCCTTCGTGGGGCTCCACCCGCTCAATACCCGGGACACGTTTCGATCCGCCTGCGTCGACCCCAGCATGTACCCGAACGCCTTGTTCACCCGATCAAGCTGCCAGCCGTCGCGCTCAATGATCCAGTTCTCGGCCACGCTGCCGTCGTTGGGTGTGCATGGCCGCACCACGCCGGAAGGAGTGCGAGGTAAGTCCCGAGGAAGACGGGTCTGTCTCTCTTGCGCTACTTGTCGGACTCAAACCAGTAAACGATTCACGTATGCTTGCGCACCAGGCACAGAGCGCTTGCCCGAGGACGTTTGAGCTTGTAGAGGCACGGGGTCGTCACCTACCTCGAGAAGCTCGACGAGGCTCAACTCCTCAACATCGCTCGCAACATCGGCGCTCCGCTTCTTGGACTGGAACTGGGGGAAGAATAGCTTGCTGGGTGCCGTCTGCATTGCGAGAGCGGCAGCTAAGGTAAATAGCGGACAGGTTAGGAAGGAGGTTGGGTCCTTGAACACGGAGATGCCCTGTAATAAAGCTGTCTTCGTCCGCTTGAAGCGGAGGAAGAGCACGCCACCTAAGAGGAAATATAACAAACATACGTAGAAATCTGACAGGCACTATAGCCCATCTCCCACAATAAACACGGACAGTGCAGCCGGAGACGCCCTTCCGGCGCTGTTGACGACTGTGCAGAGAAGGGCAAGTGACGCGACGGCGTCACTATCTGATGGCCTGGATGCCGCGCCACACCACACCACACTACATTGAAATCTTCCCTCAGCAACCAGCAGCAACTAGCAGCGCCAGTCATCGCTGGCAGAGCGTCCTGCACATGCACGTCGAAGATGCCAGGCCTGAGCGCGTCGGAGCTGTCCCCGCAGACGCTGTACCCTGGGGATACAATAGAGTATTTTTGCCGCGCTTTCGTCTGGGGTGACCCACGAGGGCACCGTTCAGCGGTAGTAACTAGCGTCGCCAGCGACGCGGACTTTCCGATTGCTGTCAACACGCAGGAGGTGATCCTGCCCGACATGATGATAAAGAGGGTGGCGGACCGCTTCGGCGACCCGCTCCCGCCCGACGCCACCAAGTGGCGAAAACGACGGACCTACCAGCTGAGTAGTGGGTTGTTTGCGTCTCCTACGAGGGCCAGCGCTCTCAAAAAGGCGCTCGAGGGCGCCGTTAAGGCTTCAATGGAAGCCGTTCGCGAGGCGCTTTGCAAAGTGCCCGAGGAGATCGTCACCGAGAGCCCTCAGTCTGACTGCCTCAGCCCGCTTCGACCAGACTCAGAACCTGAGGAGCCGCCCAGCACACGTGTTGTTGACCTGACATGGCTCTCAAGCCAAGAAAAGGAGTGCTCCACCCCTCAGACCCATGACACAAACGAGGAAACTACTCAAAAGTCGTTTATTAACGATATTATCAACCTAGTGTCGTCCCAGGAGGAGGCCGTCACCTCCACGGAACCAGTGGCGAGCTCCGCGACTGATGCCAGCGACGCCATGCTCGCGGCGGCAGCTACCTACATGAAGTCGATACCGAATCGCCATGGTCGTGGCAAGATCAGGAATTAGGCGAAGAAGCGGCGAGTGGAGTGGTTGGTGCGCAGGTCGCGCAAGCGCAAGGATTTGGCGAAGTCTGCCATTACTAGAAGTGGTCAACTGATCTACCACGCAAAGACTTTGAAGGCTGCTGAAATTAAGAGCGTCCTCCGTTCTCCAGATGTGAAGTTGCGCCTCCGTAACCTGCACGCGAGACGCTCGTCGTTTCATGAGACTCCTGTCCAGGAGACTACTCTACCCATTGAAGAAGTTCCGTGGCCCGAGAACATTCAGCGAATTGAAACATGCGCTGCTAGCGGCGTCACCTTCCGTGACGTCGGGGCATTCGACCCGTGCCTATGCGTCAGCGACTGTTTCCTAGACGCGTGCAAGAACGTCGCGAGTGCGACGTTCTGCACTCTAAGCTGCTGCAGGCTTGGGGCACGCTGCAGCAACGCACCCCACACTCTAGCGACACTAAAGCTATTCGATAGTGGGCGAGTAGGACTAGGCGTGTACACGACGACCAATTTGGACGTCGGAGACGTCCTGGGAGAGTACTGTGGAGAGTTGAGTTAGTTTCCGGCCATTGTTGAAGGCCAGCCGGATCAGGCCGTCAAGCAAAACAGTGGTTTCACTTTGCTGTACAACACGAAATCTACTAAGCGAAACTACGTCTACGTAGACGCGCTAAAGAGCGGCTCCGTTACCCGCTTCATTTGCCATGCGTGTGACCCGAACGCGACATTCGTGGAGCAACAGAACCGCTCCAGCGTCAAGGTCTTAGTGAAGATGATAAAGGATGTTAAGGCTGGCGCTCAGATCACCGTCAATTACGGAAACGAGCGCTGGTTCAAGTGCGCGTGCGACGACTGTTGGCAAGTTGAAGATGAGGACGTCGACGATGACCAAGGGGCTCACGCTGATGAAAAATAGGAGTTGCAGAGCGGAGTTTGCATATTACGTAGAGATCTCTTATTTCTACAATCTCATGTGTTCATTTGTTTTTAAAAAGGAATGTATCAGAAAAATTAAGACATACTCGCACTGTAGGCTCCCGTAGTGGTAATCCTTGTTGAACTAAGCACACATCAGATACTCAACCAGTGTTTCCTGTGCGGTGGGTCACTCGTAGCTCAGCGCCGGTCCATTTGAGCGCGGCCGACCGGTGTTATCGGTCACCGCCACGCTCGTTCGTTTACGCTTGCGCCTTGATACAAGGACGTCTCTACCACTACTGTCCACATTAGCAGTACATCGTAGAGCGAATAGTACATGAATGCACGACCCAATGACGAACTAATAGTTGCACGGGCACCACTGCTGCTCCACATCTACCGGCCAACCACCCCACGGCTGCCTTTCAACCTCCATTCGGGCATAATTTGCCCCCATTTGAGCCGAGACGGCGATTCCTTCTTCGCTGCGTTTCTTAGGGGCCACTGTGACCCGAGGAGCGCGCAGCGACACGACTAGTAGGATAGTTTGAGCTCCAGTAAGCGCAGCGTCGACCGTTTGGCCTTCTGCCAGGCCTAATAAGTTAGCACGCTTCAGCTCCGAGACACGGCGCGCAAGTGTTGCAGTCGGCACCACGCCGAACTCAAAAGCACGCACGCTACTGGATTGGTCCTGGCAGCACGCACTTAACTCTCTCAGAAGAGAGCCCATCTTCAACCGCCGACGTAGTGTGTAGTCACGCTTTAATAAAGCGTTAAAAGTCTCAGCTGGGTTGTTAGTCGTAGCAAACCCGGGCGGCGTCATGTACGCCTGCCAGCTAGTAACGTTTTCCAGTCAACCACTGACCACACATGTGCTTAGCGAAGGGTAGATCCCCAAGCTCTCGAACCCAACGCTTTAGAATAGCGTTCCGCATGCGCAAAAAGTCCGAATGCGTTCTAGCAAAGTGTAGGCCATAGATATCTCGTAGGACGCTAGCTTGTGTGTCCGAGGAGAATAACTTTACGTGCTCTTGAACCTTCTTCATTACGTGGAAGAAGCACATCAAAAATCTGTAGCCGGGGTTGTCTCCAAATACGGCTGCAAGAGCATTGTACTGCGCTTTGTCTCCATCAGCCATTTCGTATTGCACCACTAAGTTTTTCTGCGTGACCCAGTAGTAGAGTCGACGCAGTGACAGTAGAGCAGCTTCGAATACAGGTTGCGTCTCTTCAGAGATAATAAACAACGCTACCAAATGAAATCGGCGCGAACGGTCCGACAAACCTATCACTAGGACAGGGTAATCGCACTGGGTCATTTTGTAGGTCGCATCCAGGTGCAAAATGAAGCTGTCCGTAGGAACTAGCAACCTTAGCATCAATGCCTTCGTCGAGAGACCAACAATGAATGGTTTCTCGTCGGAGCCATTGCCTAAGCCAGCGTTGTCCATCTGCCAGCCGAACGTGAAGGGTTGGGTCATCAGCTCAGACCCGTTGAATGCATGTTCGTGAAGCCATGCCCTTAGTTCATCAACGCGGTCGTGGTTCTCCATCTTAGTCCGCCCGTAATGATTCACAAAGTTCTGTATAGTCTTTAGCGGCGGCAGCTCCTCGAGAGGAGTGCCAAACTTGCGAGACAGGGCGTGGCGGATCCTCATCGGCCGCAAGTGATTCTCCGCGAGCTCACGGTAAAACGCCTTCTGCGTCGTGGTGAGCTTCTTGCGACTTGGGGACGACGCAAGAGTGTTGTGGTCGCCGTACTCGAAGATCGACACGTGCTCTGAGTCCAGGCACGTGACGATCTTCCCGCGCCACGCGCACTCGACGCCACTTGCCTCGCCGCACGCTTCGGAGCTGCACACAAGAAGGCGGTAGCGCATCTTGTGTGCAGCTTCTGGACATAGCGTGCACGCCATCGTTTGGCTCTTGTCGATGGCAAACGTCTTGAGAGACGCCACAACCTCTTCGGCTTCGGCGGCGTCGACGCGGACAGCTTTCTCGCGCCAACTCACGCGCCTCGGCATGATCGCTAGACGTGCGCTCCGCTGGACGTGAATTCGGGGAATGGTGTGGCTCCCACCAACAGTGCTGTGGACCACTTGGCTTAGAAACGAGTGCTGGTTGGCCAGTTTCCATCTAACCGCCCCGCTTGCGCGCTTCTCGCAACGCGTATAAAATAAACAATCTATTGTGCTGGCACAGCACTCTGTAGTGCTGACCAGTTTTTATGGTGCTGCGACAGACTCACTGTGCCATGGCTGTACTTTTGTGTGTCCGTTAGGCGTTCTCGCCACCTAACAGAGCAACATCATTTAGTTTAGCAAGAGGCAGCAGATAACAATACAATGAAATGGCTTACCAGGTAGTACTGAGAGCTGTTGTTTCTCGAGTTGCTCTGCGCCCGAGCTACGTCCGTACAGATACCACAGCATCACTACTAGGGACGCATCTAGATAGACGCTGTCTGCTGAGGCAGATGTATAAAGTAGCATCACGATATTACCCAGGTCCTGCTTCGAACATGGGGGTGCTTTCTTTTCGAAGCCACCGTCCTCGCGCGTGGTACAGAACTTTCCGAGCCCAGAAAGAACCTTTTGTAGCTGAGGCTTGACTATAGCCCCCCTGCAGTGGATACTTTTCCAGCAGCCAGTTCTTGACATTATCAAAGTAGGCAAGACATGTATTCGTCGATCGGACTTTGTCCGACGATCTAGCAAGAGAGTATGCATACTTGTCTAGAATAATTTTAAGTACCTTACCAGTTCTGTCGTCGTCGATTAGCTTGTGTGCTGCTTCCAATGTCATGTCCTCCCCCTCCGAAAATGCCGTAAACGAATTTATCGCCGTCACCCTTGCCTTCTTGCTGTTGGCAGGGGCCAGCGACGCGATGGACATGACTCTTCTCCTGCAGTCTTCTCTTGTTGTGAAGGCGCAACTACCGCTGGTAGGTCAGAAACCTCGGTATATTTTTAGAATATGCATCAATATGAAGTTTTGTATAGGATAGAAAATATTCTCAAAATATTCCAACTAAATATGGTCGGAACATCGCAAATTTTCACAAGCTCAAATGATTGGACAAAAACACTGAAACACACCGCGTCAGAGAATAGAGCATTCTACCCTTGGTTGGAATAGCGCGGATATTATACTAAGGGGGTACGCAGAAGTTAGTACCTTCCTCAGAAGTTAGTGCTGGAGAGGCCTTCCTCAGAAGTTAGGAAAAGTTCCTCAATAATAAGTGGCACCCCCCCTGGCTCCGTCTGTCTCTTTTCGACTCGCTCGTCAAGCGCTTGGTATTAATACACGTACTAAGGTCTAAAGTCACAGTGTCCACCGCGCTTTCTCTCAGAAGTGGTCCATCTCGTGTAAGTCTATTTGCCACAGGAACGTTTTGAGCATTGTTGGCGACCAGGGCCGCGGACAGCGGCATCTTTCGTCGTTGCTGTGAAACCGGAGTTAGATATGGCTGTTTCTGGGGTGAAATGCAGCGATGGGGGCGCAGTCAGATCGTGTTGATTACGTGTTAGCTAGTCGAGCACCGTTTTGGAGTGGTGGGCTGGGTAAGCAACTTCTCAGGGAGTTGAAAGTTTGGAGATGACTGCATCTTCACTACGCTCGCGCGCGGAGGACTATTCTGTTCGTACTCGCCTTCTTATCCCAGAAAAAAAACATTCCCTGAATTGCCTCGGGAAACCATCCAATAAATATTTGAGAATGAAACAGCATATCGAGTTTTAATACGACTGAGCTATACTTGTATTTCACTAACCCTTACTTTGCCATCCTCCTGGAAAGTGCGAAGCAATGTATCGTACTTCAAAGAGTAACATTTCCGAAAGGGCGAGACGCCTCGAGGTTGGTGTTGAAATTGGCATCGATGAACGGGACCTTGGCCATATCTCCAAAGTCAGCTTCGCTTAGAGCGCCACGAGCTTCTTCCGTCAATTGTTCCCACATGACGAGGTCCTAGAGCTCACCAAACCTTGCAGTAGTTAAGACCAGCATCGAAACCGCAGATGCGCCAGTTCCGTACGTGAGCATTGCACTGGAATCGTTAAAATAGTCAGGGAAAGGTGGATTACATGACCAACGACCGCACGATGGTGGACCGTCCTTCTCAATGCGATATTTTCCGTTCGTGATCGCTGTTGACACAGCGAGTATCTTGGGCTTCTCGAGAGCAGGGTTGTCAAGCCACACAACGGCGCTAGCCCAATTGTGTCGATGACCCTTCTCGCCGTAAACCTGGTAGTACGCGTCCTTCGGGAAATACCACGCATACATGATGGCCCAGAGATCCTTGTGCCAGGTAGCTCGGCCGCACACTTGCGAGCCCAGACCTGACCCCTTGCATTTTCCGTCGAGTGGTCCAGACGCTTTCAACCCTCCGCTCGTCTCACCCGCGGCATTGACAGCAGGGTATGGATGACACCCGCCGCCAATTTTGAGACTCGGCTTGAATTTGACGGCGGCCTTTTCGGACACGGTGACCGGCTCAGGCTGCGGGAACGGCTGCACTTTATCGTGGTTGATCCTGCCAGCCCCCACATAGGTGAGCGTAGCGGAGGCAATGACAGTGAAGAGTAGGGAGCGCAGGTTCATGGTTCGCGGGCGGGTGGTGAAATTGAAACTGAGCTCTGCTCGGATCCGGGCTCTCCACCGGTATGATCAACGGACACGCCGGAGTCTTTCTTGGAAGTCAGTATGCATTAATACCACCTGCTATATGGACCACAGGGCTGCTCTTTTTGAATACAGAACTAAGTATTAACCCTTTCGCGATTGCAGTAATCCACATCCCCCTGGTGATGATCTGTGAACCCTATTAGGTACGAAATATATTTTTTCAAAACTACATGCATAAACATGTTCTAGTCGGTCCAAGGACGTCGCCTCTGCATCATGCGCCTCCGAGCTCCAATGCTACGTTCATTAACTGTCTACACTGTGTTGGGTTGCACATGCATTTTTTTGTGTGTTCGTGGGTGTTGCAGTCCGAGCCCCCCCAGGCGCTGGGAGGTGGTGCAGTTCGACAAGCCCTTCTTCATTCGTGTGTTTCAACCACACCATGACAGCGGTGGTTCTACCGTTGGTGGTGGGGGTACTACTGGATCGCAGGGGGCGCGGAGGATCGCTACGCCGGGTTGGACGTTGTGGAGGTGCTCGAGCCCCACTCGATGATCCCGCTCTACAAGTTGTGCTGGATCTCGGCCTGTGTTCTTCCTCTTTTCAGATTACTTCTGGTACGCGGCGCCGGAAGCCCCACTCGATGATCCCGCTCTACAAGTTGTGCTGGATCTCGGCCTGTGTTCTTCCTCTTTTCAGATTACTTCTGGTACGCGGCACCGGTCAATGTGAGCGTACCGCCATCTTAATAATAAATGGTAAGGTATATTGTGCTGGCGGCCCGAACTCGAATATCCATTCCTGGTTGGCTTACATATCCAACCAAGTTTCGCCGGCAGCCTCCTGTTGCCCTGCTGTCTTCACTCGTTCTCCACCTTCGTCATTGTCTTGGAGATCATGTCTAACTCCCCGCTGCTGCCATCTCCGTCCCCTCTGTCCATCTTTGGAGATCGGTCGCCAGGAATTGCCTTACTCCGCCGTACATGGCATCTCCTTCTTCATTAACTTGCTCCTTCCACAATGCACTCCTTTTGCCGTCCAAAGCAAAATTTGCGAGCCAATCTGACATCTGGTTGTGCTTCCGATAGTGGTGTCTCCAGCTGCGCACCCCACATAAATCTGCCAGCCGTCTCGTGACTCTGTACCAATGCTGTAGTTTGTGCGATTTCGGCGGCTGTCGTCTCGTCATCATTCCCAAGATGAGAGCGCTATCGCCCACCACATGCAAATCCATCCATTCTTTCTCCACTGCATGGGCCAGGAGTCTGTGCAGGCCGATAAGAGCGTACCGCCATCTTCACCTGCTCGTCGCTGTTCGTGTATTGCTTCTCCATTTGCTTCCTGCACGAACGCCCGTCGTTCGGCAAGTTTTGCGGCGTGTTTACGTCCTTCGTGGGGGTCAGGATGGTCTACATGTTCCAGGATGGGAGCGACGTCAGAGAGATTACAGGCAACAGCCTCGTTGTCGGTTTGCTTGTGGTGGTATCGGCGGCGTTGTATGGCGGCTACGAAGTCGCGCTGAGACTCGCTGTGGAGGACGACATTACCGACACGTCGACGCTGCTGACGATGACATGGCTGTATGAGCTCTTCACCGTTCCGATTTGGATTTTCGGAACTTTTGCGCTGGCTTAGAGTCCGTTCCAGTCGCTTCACGAACCTCTATAATAGGGTTTCCGGTGACTGGGGATGGAGTCTTGTTGCTCCTGCTCAGGGGAATGATGGCTATTGTGTTTAACATTTTCCAGCATTAGTCGCTGTGCTGGACGTCACCATTGGAGTCGAGTGTGGGCGTGATTGGCACCTTGATGCATCACACGTCGTTTTCATGGCAGTGTATTGTCGGTTCTGCCTTGGTGATGGCTGGCTTTGAATTTTTAGAGTACTGCAATGGTCCACCTGATACTCCGCGTCACCTCGAACAAACCGAGAGCGCGGCCGACCTAGTGCGAAAAGGATATTGGACTGACAGTGAGCCCAAGCGATTGTGCATCCTTGATGCCGAGCTGCATTTCGTATGTCGCCCCGGCTGTTAAGAAGCCGCGGTGACTTTGACAAATCAAAAGAATTTCCTGTCAATTTTGTCGTTGTCATTTCAAATTGTCCACGCTCAGTGACTTGCCTCCACATGTGCTTCCCCGCCCCACGAATCGAGCGCCAATTCTATGCGGATCAGTCATGGGAAATGTAGCAAAGTGTCACCATCCTGGCCATTTGTCAATACAAACAACCAATTCTATGCGGATCAGTCATGGGAAATGTAGCAAAGTGTCACCATCCTGGCCATTTGTCAATACAAACATAACAGAAACTCGATCAACATCGAAAACGCAGCCTGGTGGACAAGCCGAGCGTTTCGATGCTTAGAGCTTCTTCGTGCAGCGCGCGACTTTGTCAAAGTTTTATTTCTCGGACTCATCGCAGCCATATCGAACTAGTTCGTATCCAACCACCTTAAATGCCAAACGCCCACAAATACGAGAAACACCAGCACAATTGCTACGTTCCGAATGCCAAACACTCGCTCCGAAACTGCAACCACTTAAGAGGATCCCTGCTTTCCGCAATACGATGACTGCCAACGAAGCCGATTACGTTCTAATGAGCTACTGTACATTTACGTCCTGAGAACGAAGGCAGCTTTATCTGTCAAGATGGACTGAAAGAAAGGTGGCTATACCGTCATGAGATTCTCTTACCAGCGCTTTGCATTTCTAAAGTTTCATCATGACGGTCCAAGAGACCTAAGCGAATGTATTTGCATCCTCTGTCTGTTTGGTAGGTTCTAGCTGCAGCGGAGCTGTTTTAGCGCTGCAATACTCCAGGATGCCAAATCCTCCCATGACGAGAGCAGAGCCAGCTATGCATTCCCACGAGAACGAGGTATGGTGAATCACAGTGTCCACAACTCCCGACAAGGGGATTGTCAGCATGCACCCAACGCTCGTTTCCAGTGGCGATGTCCAGCACAATGCCAAGGGAAGAAACACGCAGAAAACTATCGCCATCAGACCGCTGACCAGCATTAAAAGCAGTCCGTGGGTGCTGTCCGGCAAGCCCAGCGGCTCGTACAAGGCTTCAATGGGGCTGTAAGCCACCAGAAAAGTGCCTACGGCCCAGAGGGGAACTGTGAAGAGTCCGCACAGCCCCGTCATCGTCAGCAAAGTGGCTGTATCGGTGATATCCTCACCCACGGTCAACTTAATCGCGACTTCGTAGCCTCCGTACAATGCCGCCGAGATGACAACCATCAGCCCGGCGGCCACGCCCGTACTCGCCATCTCGTCGAGGTCGCTCCCGTTCTGGAAGAAGACAACCAGCGTCACCCCCACGAAGGACGTGAACACGCCGCACATCTTGCCGAGCGACAGTCGTTCGTGTAGGAAGCAGATGGAGAAGCAGTAGACGAAAAGTGGCGAGCAGTTGAAGATGGCGGTGCCCGCCGCCACGCTCACGTTCGCCAGCGCCGCATACCAAAAGTAGTCGGTCACACAGTAAAAAGCGCTTAAAAACGCTGCAATCCTCCACAGTTTCGCCAGTGGAATCACGGAGTGGCGCTCCAGCATGCCGACAAAGTCCAACGGAGCGAGAGGAGCTTGCTCCCCGCCTTCAATCCAGAAGTAGCCGACCAACAGCGGAAGCAGCACAACCTGCAGCAAACCCACCAATACTCTGGGGGTCAGTAGAGCGTCAACCCTCACTCTCCTGGTATGTGCTGATTGATACCGGTGCCGTGTGGTTGAAGCACACGATGAAAAAAGGTTTGTTGAATGCAACCGCCGCCTGCAATAGTCTCTCGGTCAGTGAATGGCAATACCAATGTAGTCATGTATAGTTGCAGCTTGGGGACCTGGAGGCCTTGAGAGGCTTCGGCTTGCAACACCCACGACCAGATCAGAGCTGCGCACGTGCATGGAGTAGATGTACTTATGTTAGTGGGAGGGGGCTTGTTGGTCGTGTGTCAATACTGTAGTGAGTTTTTTATTTTTTACCTGCGAGGGCGACTAGTCCTGCGTGTTTGGGAAGCTTTTGCGTGGTTTCTATGGAGATTCCGTCTGTTGATGAGAGCAGCTTGGTGAGCTCGTGGGGAGGGAAGTCGGTCACCCGCGTCATGGTATTGGAGACTTGCGCTCAGGGAGGTAAAATGGCAACTGTCGGTTGAAGGGGGCCATGTGACAAGGAGTGTCGCGGGAATGGCGCGCGAAGGTCGCGTATAAGACCTTCTACATCTTATACCTGCACGTTGAAGATTGCATATGGCCTTCAAAACTCAAGACAACAAACCTGTAGAATTAGCTTCCACTTCGAAGTACTGTACAAATTTGACGGAAAATTTGAGGGGGGGGGGAGAGACTGAGACTGCCGAGAACACGGCGTCGAGGTCTGCGTGTTTGAGGCAACGACCGTCTTCCTGCCTACCGGGTAGAGAGATGCAAATAATGGACAATGCAGCCGGGCGAAACCACTCACTGGAAGTTGATGTCAACTGGCAGGTGTCATCAGTCGGCGGTGCCCGTCGCTACCAAAAGGATCCAGAGCTATGACAGCTTCAGTCCTGTGGCGAGACGCCCAAGAAGATGCCACACCAGCGCTTCCGAGGCGGGTCGAGTGTGAGACCTTGGCGGTCCTGAACAAGAAGGCGGCGGAGGCCAACGACGAGCTGGGTCCCTGCTGCTCGCCTGGAGAGAGACCGCGTTTTGGAGGCAATCATTCCAGATTCGGGAAGGCTACCTACCATCCACGGCAAGACCAGTGGTGACTCACCACTGCTCCTTGCGGGCACACATTCCACCAAGTGGTCCAGGTGGTGCAACGACCACGAAGCTTGCTATATTTTTCCTTCTTCCAACCGTTCAATCGAAACCCATCAAGACTTTTCCTTGCCAAGCCACACTCTTTGCGTTTTGGAGAGATGAACATGAAGTGGGCCTGAAAGGCGTGATTGAAGTCCTTCCCTCGGACCTTCCGCAGGATGCACGCGTGAATGATCTCATCTGGACTCTCTACTTGGACTTCCTAGCGCTGGAGACGAGAGATGGCGTTTCGCGGGAAGTAGTATCCATTCTGCTGTACGGCAGGCATTTGAGCCCGTTCCGCCTTCTGAATCCGATCCTGGCCGGCCTGCCAGGGAGTACCCCGAGGCTCGTAGCCGTCATGAAATCTCGGCCTATCATGAGGACCAACTGGACTATTCGGATCGAAACTCTCGCTGGTGAATCTTCGTCCATACGTTGCGCTTCGCTGGAAACGATATCCTGCCTTAAACTTCGAGTACAAAACGTCGAAGGAATTTCTCCAGATGAGCAGATCCTTGTGTACAACAATGCGCGCCTTGAGGACCACCGCTCGCTGTCCGAGTGCGGTCTACAGAACGGGGAAACTGTGAGTCTCACCTCGCCGTTGTGCGGGGGGTACGTCTCTTCTCAATTATTTGCTGACGTTGCCAACGAGTCGATCCTGGTCCCAAAAGATTTTGTTCCAACCGCTCCGAGGTGGCGCGTAGCCTACAAAGAACTCAACGTTGAAGGGAAGTTTGAGACGCCTATGTGTGAAGCATTGGGACGCAGCGTGATTTATCCGAAGTACTACGACCCGTTCAATTTGTTGAAGGATAAGACGGCAAAGTGTCCGATCTGTCGAAAGTCTGTCAAGCCTTTCACGTGCGGGTTCTACGATTGCGTGTGGAAGCTTGAAGGTGTGAAGGCAAACGATGGGCTTATCGATCACCTCCCGCTGGAACGACGCAAGTGGAGAAAGGTATCATCACTTTCAAGTTGAGGGGAAGAATGGGTACGCGGAATGGCACAGTTTGATGATAGTGGCTAAGCCAAGAGATGAGTAAAACGCAGCCAAACTCGTTATTCCCCCTCCCTCTCGCGCCGTAGATCCAAGCAACGTGTGCAGTATATGCTGGTCCAAGTTCGGTTTGACAGCGCTAGCATCACTTGTCACGGCTCGTTGTAGCCACAGCTTCCACAGAAGTTGCTCTAACAAGTGGTCCGCGTGGTGCAGCAACGAAGCTGCTTTGCTAAACTGTCCGGCGTGCCACACACCCGTCTAGGTATTGCCCAGCTAATGACAGGAAACTAAGGGATACCCCATGCGGCAAACAGGGATTGGCTGTGGGGTGCCGCAAGAAAGGTGGGA
>JAHQIV010000368.1:0-22782 GCA_030463285.1 Phytophthora europaea
GACAGATTGAAGTGGACTACTGCCCAGCGTCTTCAATTTTCCATTTTTCATTCTGCGAAGGACAGGGACATCCCATCTACCAACAAGCAAACAATGAGCGACAGCGACTTTGAAGAAAGCGAGTGGCCATTTGGTGGAGAAGGTGAACCCGAAGATGTTCCCGTTCCTTCGGGCACCGCCAGACAGATAAGCAATGTACTGGCTCGGGCAGATGAACAAGCGGGGGAATATTCGTTCGGAGGGCAAGCCCAGACTTTGCCAGCGGCACAGGGGCTAGTTGTCAACAAAGTTGGGTCCATTCCCGTTCCCATTACTGCCGAACTCGCCCAGAAGCTGATCGAAAAGTGCAACAAGTCTCCTTTCGGACACAACCTCGAAACCAAGATGGATGAAGCGGTGCGCCAGAGTTGGCAGCTCGAGCCCACACAAGTGAGCTTTGAGAACATGGCCTGGCAGAGCGGTATGGAGAAACTAGGCCAAGTCGTCGCAGACCGATTGGGGTACAGAGATATCCCACTTCAATGCGTGCTGTACAAGCTGCTGGTATATGGCGAAGGAGGACACTTTGTCAAGCACCAAGACACGGGAGAAAGAAGACGGTATGATCGCGACGTTGGTCGTTCAGCTGCCCAGTTCTCACGAAGGGGGCGACTTGGTCGTGTGCCGAGGTGGCGAGGTGAGGCACCGTCATGATTTTGGGAAGGCAGACGGAACTTCAGCGTTTCTTCCTCATTACGCGGTGCACTACGCCGATGCAGAGCGTGCTTTGGAGAAGGTGACGAGGGGCTACCGTCTCGCTTTGGTGTACTCTATTTGTTTACCACCGACGATGCGCCACCTCGAGAAAGCTCACGATAAGCCCCTCAGCGAAGACTTGGCTGGTCTCATTGGCAACATGGACGATGAAGACGCGCCGTTTGCTCTGCTGCTATCTCACGAGTAGACGGTGAAAAGTATTCAGGACCTTGGTACTGGGGCTCTGAAGGGCGTAGACAGCGCGAGATTTCACGCATTGGAAGAGGCAAATACGCTTGTGCCGACAGCCAAGCAGCTTCAGTTTTTCATCGTGCGTTTGACACACAAAATTGAGTTTAATCCGGGTTGGAATATGGATTGGAAACCTGGCAAACACAACGAGTCTATGCGTTGGTACTCCATCAGCGGTGAGAGCCTCTGGCGACTTCGCAAGTCGACAAAATTCAACTTTCTAAACCCTGGACAAGAAACTTTGTCTCAACTATGGATTCCTCATGGAGTCCAGAAGGAAGAAGGGTATATGGGCAACGAAGGACCGAACAAAAACACCAAGTACGCTAGATACGCGCGAGATTTTTTCGCGAATCACTGCCCGCGGCTTGGTAATCAGAAGGACAACGGTTCTCTTGCCTCAATCTTCACGAAGATTGCTCGCACGTTTGACTGGAAAGACTTTGGTGAAGCATTTTGGATTTTCTGGACCAAAACATTTCAACGTATGGAGAACAAGAGGAAGACATTGGATACTCGAGCATGGAATTGGAGCTGCTAATTCTCGATGGACTGGACAGCGGGGCCGCACGAGATGCTCTATTCAAACTGGTAGCGGAGAAGTCGGCAGAACTCACCACAGAAGATTTATGCTCGTGCAAGGTCGTCAGATTTTGCTTTTGAAGTGGGTGGTTCGCAACAGTACCGACTCCGCGGTTGATAAAGTGGCAAACACATTCAAGCAACTTGATCCGAGCCTCCTACGCCCTGCGCTTTTGGAGAAGGCACTGGAGTGTTTCAATGGTGTCGATGCAAATGATGAGAAGGTTGGGTTGCTCCCACTGCTCGTCTCCAAGCGGATCGACTGGCTCAAGAACCAAATCGAGAAGTTCGACAAACCATTTTCTTGGCAGATGCCAGACGCGCAGTTCCCGGATAACGCAAAGGTGGAAGAGTTTCTACACAGTCCTGCCGCGACGATGACGATGCCGAAGGGCGTGCGCAAATTCAAGGGATTTCAAGACGCGAGTAACTACGCAGCTAAATGGATGCGGGAAGCGCAAGTCAATGCTTCAGTGCGCAAATTCAAGGGATTTCAAGACGCGAGTAACTACGCAGCTAAATGGATGCGGGAAGCGCAAGTCAATGCTTCATTCAAGATGGAAGCCAGCGCCACGAATGCAAACGCTGTTGTGGTCATTACGAAGACGCGCAAGTGGTTTGATGAGCGTCAGCACAAATTGGAGCAGTACACGGTGGAGCTAGCTCAGCTGCTGGAATATGCTGGAAAAACTAACAGCAGCGACTGTAAGAGGGCTCGTTTGGAGTGAAGTCACAGAAGCGAGAGCGGTTCTTGGGAATACCGAAACAAAATGCCCCGGAGGTACTACATGTTTGGCTTTAGTATTTTTTAACATCTCGCAAGATAAAACTTTTAAGGTCTCTAATAGAGACAAACGAAGCGCTGGTTTCGTGCCCGCAAAAGAGACTCAAATTCGGGCCAACCAATCCGACATACAAAGGCGCGACTCGGCACCTGATTGAAGCCTGCGGTCCGAACTTCGGACGGACTCCGAAGTAGGCCCAAGTGATCAAAACAGATCAACTTGACAAAAGTGGCGTGTCGAAGAACTGCGCAAAGTGAAGGTAGATGTCGTCACCCGAGCTCCAAGGCACTACCGACGCCTGAACCAAATTGGGGTTAGCGTCAATTCGCTTCTGCAGCCCATACGACTTCCCGTTAGCTTCATCGGCACGAGCAAAGACGACGTCATTCCTACGAAAACACACACAAACGTCAAAGAGGACAACGTTAGTCCAGTGGACAGCGTTGAAACAAGGAATCAAGCACCGGCTTACTTCGTCAAGCGTGTAGCTGCGCAGAAATCACCAGATCCATCACCGATGTACAACACACTTGTATACGGGTGCGCGCGACGAAGCGTGTCGACAATGCGACCTTTACACATGTTCGTTGGGCACCAAGCACAGCCGTGAGGGTCGACATCGTCCGCATGATACGGACCGACATTGAGTCGGCTGTGTCCACCGTCTAACGGCTTGAAAGCAGCGGGGTTTGTGATGACCTCGCTTACTTGTTGCGCTAGACCGTGATGCTCCAGCATACTCTCGATGTAGACAGCGTTGGCGTCACTGACAATCTTGACATCCGCGCTGTATTGTTCCGCCGCAAGACGAACTGCGTCGAGCATGCGTGGCTGGATAGGCGCGCGGGCAACTGCGTCTCTGATCATGTCTGTGGTGATCTCCGGCTTGTCCTTAGCGAGATCTCCAAGCATATCGTCCATGATTTTCGTCCACGAAGGCTGTTTGGTACGTCGTTCCCGTAGCGTATCAAGCAGCTCTGGATAAAGCTTCTGGAAGATGAAGGTGTCCGAGTTCTCGTTGATCAACGACCAGTCGTAGTCGAAGATGACTAGCACGCTGCCAGAGATCCGCGGGACGCTGGTTGGAATGGCGTAGGGTGGCTGGCAGAACTTTGCGAAACGCCGGTAAATGTCATGCCCTGTGCTCCAAGGCACCACAGGTGCTTGCACGACGCCAGGATTCGCGTTGATTCGTCTTTGCAGAGCGTACGGCTCCCCGTTGAGCAGGTGAGAGCGCGCCAGCACTACGTCGTTCCTAACCACCGAAACAATCATTAGCAGCAAGCTCATCAGAGGCAGCAGTCGATACAAGGACGTACTTTGACAAACGCGACGCCGGGCAGAAATCTCCAGTGCCGTCTCCAATGTAAATCACACGAGAGTATGACTTCGCGCTGCGAATCGAGTCCAAGATGCTGCCCTTACACATGTTTGTAGGGCACCACGAGCACCCATGCGGCTCCAAATGAGCCGCATGGTACGGGCGGATACGAAGCCTGGTGCGACCATCGTCCATGGCTTCGTACTCGACAGGGTTGGCGAAGACCTCCTTCACATACTGTCTTAGCTCTCGGTGCTCCAACATGCTCTCAATGTAGAACGTGTTGCCGTCACTGATGACTTTAACTTCAGCTCCAAACACCTCCACCGCCATCCGAATCGCATCAAGCATACGCGCTTGCACCGGGATCCGCGCCACCTTTTCGCGGATCAATTCCGGCGTCACATCAGGTCTTTCCTCCGACAGGACCTGGAGCATGTCGTCAAACACACTGGGCCATATCGGCTTCTTAGCATGTCGCTCGTAGAGCGTCTGACACAGTTCAGGGTGGAACGACCCAAACACGAAGACGTCCGAGTCCTCGTTGACTAGAGATTCATCAAAGTCGAAAACCACCAACAGCTTCCCGTGCGTCGGAGGAACTGCGCGTGGCACTTCGAAGCCCCCACCACTCGTCCAAGACATCTCAGGGGCATTCGACGCACGACACTCTGGGTACTGCCCGTAGAACAAGTCCCGAAAGTACGCAAGAATATCCTCCCCCGTCTTCCACTGCAAACTATGAGCCTGAACGTTATCCGGATTCGCATTCAACAGGGACAACAGCTCGTACGACTTCCCGTCCTCCCCAGCTCGAGCAAACACCACGTCATCCCTGAATCAAGCACCAAAAAACAAAAACTCGTCACCCCCCACTAAAGATTTTTTTACTACTACTCTACATGTAGTATAGCCTACCTCGCCAGCTTCATAGCTGCACAAAAGTCCCCAGCCCCGGCCCCAACATACAACACTCGAGAGTACCGATGCTGCTGCAGGACGCTCTCCAGCACCTTCCCCTTGCACAAGTTCTTGGGGCAGGTCGAGCACCCGTGCGGAGGCACGTGGGGCCCCTGGTAGGGCCTCACCCTCAGACGCTTCCCGCCGTCCTCCAAGTGCGTCGGGTTGGCCACCACCTCGTCCACATGCTGCGCCAGGTCGTGCGTCTCATGGAAGCTGGAGACGTAGAGGATGGGGGCGTCGCTTAGGACTTTAATCGTTGCGCCGAAGTCCTCCGACGCGAGACGGACAGCGTCCACCATTTGAGGACTGAAAGGAAGACGCTCTGCAGCGTGGCGGATGTCCGCGGAGGACGACTGAGGACGCTTTTGAGCGAGCTGCATGAACAAACTGTCCATCGCCTTCGCACGGTTACTGCCAGACGAAACATGATTGGACAGGTCGACGTCCAACTCGCGCGCGATGTGGACGTTTGAGTCCACGTCCACCAGCGTGTGGTCGAAGGCGAGGACCACCAAGACGTCCGCAGCAGCAGCACCGTCCCTCATCATTGCTCAAGAAGATCTGATCTGATTTGGTGTCAAATCATCTTGGTAAAGTATACAGTACCACTCGTATGATCCTATTAAGTGTCCATGGAAACCTATTTATCATCTCGTTAAGTAGCCGTTGCTGCGTGTGTCAAGTCACTAAAGCGCAAAAAGGTGGTGGAGAGAGTGCAACGGCCATGGTGGGGCTCTCGGCGTCGGAGCTGCAGGCGGAGACGCTGTTCCCGGGCGACACGGTCGAGTACTACTCCATGGTGAGCGACTGTGGGCCAATGCGCGTGCTCTGATTCCCTCTGTGAGACTCAAAATCGTCCATTTCCGCTCAGGCTTTTGTGGCTGGAGACCCGCGCGGTCACCGCGTGTCCAAAGTGCTGCGAATCGACCGCAAGGACGACGAGTTCCCGATCCGCGTGGACACGCAGGAGATGTGAGTGACCTGAAAATTACCGTCCGAGGCGGCATTTTAGGTGACAATTGCGGTGTTTTTTTCTCTCTCTTCTAATTGCAGGCTGCCGCTGACCATCATGTTGAAGCGGAAGTGCGACCGGAACGACGTGGACATCTCGTCGGACGCAAAGTGGCGGAAGCTGCGGACGTTCAGGCTGGTGGATGGAGAGGTGGAGGCCGAAACACGAGCAGATAGACTGAATGCGGGCTTGAAGAAGGTCTGTGTGGAGGTGGACAGGTTAGATTTTGGATTGGGAGTTGATGGTGACTTTTGTTGTTGTGTGTGTGCAGGGTCTTAAGGATGCGATGAAGGCGACCAAGAAAATGCTGGCGAAGGAGAAGGCTGAGAGGGTCAATGCCGGTAGCAAGAAGCTCATGAGTAGTTACTTCACCAGTTCAACTCCGGCTGACGAGACACGGAGTAGGAAACATTCGTTTGAGAAACAGGTGACGCCAGAACGGAAGAAGAAGAAGAGGCAACCGTTGACACCGAGAGAGAACACGGACCACTCCTCGAGCAGCCGATCTCATGACAAGGTCGAGCTGAAGAAGAAGTTTGGTGGGGAGAAGGCGTCGCCGAAGAGCCGTCTTGAAGGAGACGCAGCACGGTCAGAACAGACATTCAAGTACGATAAACAGGAGACTATGAAACATTCCTCACTCAAGAGAAAACGGAGCGGATCGACCCCGACACAACCGAAGCAACGAGATGCAGCACTTCGGAAGAACCAGAAGAGTATCAGCAAGTTCTTTAGTGCACGGCCGAAGAAGAGCAGCATCCTGGGAAAATTTATCGAGCATGTCGAGGAGATACAGGTGAAAAAGAGCACCGCAGACCTGAATGAGTACCTTGCTCTGGAGAATGAACAAAAAGAAGCCGTCAAGACGGTCAGTGACAAAATGAAAGCTGCAGGAGGACGTCAATCTGCTGATGAGAGTGGTCCCGATCGTCCAAACAATGCAAGCAAAAACGAATGGAATGAACGGCGAATGCAGTTTCGTTCGAAGCAATCAAGCACCGGTCTTCGATCGTGGTTAACACCACTGGACCGGCAGAAAGGCGGCTTAGAGGACATCAGTAGCGGCACTCCGGAGGATGCTCCACGACCTAAGCAGCGAACACTAAACCTTGCACGAGAGAAGCCGGCAGCGGCATCGCCTAAGATGAACAGGAAAACTGGATTGAGCTTCATGAACGAGGGCGACCCTTCTCACCGCGCCACGGACATGAAATCTAGCAAGCATCTCGGTAATCAAGGTTCGAAACGAGACAACCAGCCTTTGAAGAAGCGAGGCTCCCTCGGCACTGTGAGCGCAAGAGTGCGTTGTAGATTGGCTGTGGCGTTGAGAACTTGTTGGTTGGTCTCTAACTTTTTGATTACCGTTCGACTAGGCACCGAAAAAGCAGGACTTGATGGGACAGTGGAACCACAGGAAAAATACCAGGCAGTAAACGCCGGAAAACCAATACGATACGAGCAAATTCACGAGCAAATTCAATTTGCTCGTATCGTATTGGTTTTCGGGCGTTTACCGGGTACATGTATTGGCAGATGAATTTCATCTGCCATAGACCAAAGGTCAGAAAGTCGTCGTCTCTAGCTTTTAGCGTAGAACCAAGACGAAACAGATAGGCATGAATTTAAGTTTCTGCGCCCTAGGTAGTCTGCATGGCCCAAACTTAGTAAAAACATGACGCCAAATGGATCACTATGTTCACGGTCGTTTAGCAAGACGGAATCCACCGTCGTTGGCCTTCCAGATACCGACAGTGTAGCACAAACGAATGAGGATAATCTCACGCAACATCGTGAGTGTCGCCGATATCACACTCAGTTTGGAACCAGGTACCTCCGTCCACTGCACCGCAACTTCCTGCAAAGACCGCCACAACCAGATCAACAAGAAAAACACTCAGCAATTCTCCCAGTCGTTTCGAGCAAAACAACCAACCCACCTTGATACTCATTTTGCTGCTGGCAGCGAGGTACAGCAGCTCCACATCAAACGCCCATCGCTCGATATGCATCGGCGCGAACAGCTCCCGTGCCGCCTTGCGGTCAAACAGCTTGAAGCCACACTGGGTGTCCCGCACGTTCTTGATGCACAGCGTCGACACAATCAAGTGGAAGCCGTGCATCAGCAAGTTCCGCAACGGGTTGCGCTTGGCGATCGCCTGCTCCTCCAGGTGGGCACGACTGCCACACACGACAACTCCGTTGGTGCCTGTCGCCTGCGCTTCGTCCATGGCCGCGGCCAACTTGTCGTAGTCTCTGATCTCCGTGGCATTGTCTGCATCAGCGAACAACACGCGCTCGCCTCGAGCGCGCATGACCCCCTTGCGGATGGCTCCACCTTTGCCGTGGTTTTTCTGCAGCCTCAGCAGCCGAATGCGGTCGACCGAGTACTTCTCGACCTCCTGCATGACCACGTCCACCGTCCTGTCCACGCTGCAGTCGTCCACCACCACGATCTCGTACGTGAAGGAAGGGTCCTTGCTCTTCTTCTCGTCCAGAAAGGCCACCGTGTCCTTGATCGTCACCAAAATGCGCTGCTCCTCATTGTACGCGGGGATCACCACACTCAACGATACTTGGGCCTTCTCGTCACCTAATGACCCAAATGGTAGCCTGAAAATGGATCACAAATGCACAGAAATTAGTGTGCATGCAAATATTAAATAGGGAGTTGGTATGGTAAATTGCGTACAGCTTGTCCTTGTCGTTGGGGTCTTGGTACGTGTCTTCCTGTGGGGGGTCCAGTTCCGCCGCGAGTTTCTTGGCCTCGGCGATGGGCGTGCGGATCCAGGCGAACAGCAGCACGACGCCAGTCGCCAGCGCCACGAAGGCCACGATCAGCGCGGCATTGAGCACTGCGGAGGTCAGGACCATAGCGGGGATCGGTCCAGATGCTCAATGACGCGACCAACTTGACCTTCGGCCACGTGGGCAAGTTGCTGTGGAGTTTGTGTATACGACACAGATTGAACTTGGTTTTAGTATGGTGTAAATGCGATTTGGTCCCGGAGCAAAATTATGTATTTGGGTTATACCAGCGACGAGGCATCATGTATCATCGGCTTGGCTGCGGTGGAGTGGACCCACTTGTTGCGGTCACCGTTGCAGAGGAAGACCCACCAGTTTTGCAGCACGCCGCGGTCGAATGGAGAACGCTTGTCCGGAAGATTGTGCAGGTAGGTGATGGAGGAACGACGCGCGTGCTCCCACGAGGTCTGCAGTGAGCAACAGGAAGAGAGCAAAAGCATCGTTGGTGTTATCAGTTGGGCATTTGGCGTCGCCGCACTTGAGTGAGCACTGCATTATGTGTTGCACTGCACGCACCTGGTTCGTAGAGATGAGGTACGCCTGGTAACAAAAGAGCGGCACGACGATGAGCAGCACGCACATGAGCATGAACCACAGCACAATGAACAGCGCATTGGTCTTGAACCAGTCGTTGATGTCGTCTCTCTCGGTGAACGCCAACGACGTCACGTCCATCATCACCGCACCCTCGAGAATCTGCAGCAACAAGTAAAGCACGAACAACCGACGGTTGTTCTCGCCCACGCACATCCCGACACAGTCGCAGCTGCACACAGCAACAACAACAAAATGCACATGCAGCTCAACCAGTCAGCAGTTTGCTCCAAAAGCAGTCTACCTATCATCACCACGTACTGGTGATCATACTGCCGCGTGCACCGAGCGCAATCCTTGCTGCAGACACCAAACACAACTCAGTTCGTGCACAACGACCACCTCTCCATCTCTCGACCACCACTAACAACAAACACAGGTCGTACCAATGCTTCGTCCGTAGCGGTTGAAACACATGGCACTCGTTGCAGAAGTGCAGGTCGGCGCTGTCCCTCGTTTGTTCATTCTCCAGTCCGTCCGTCAGCAACTCCGTGTCGTCGCCGTCTTCGGGTCCAACCGGCGGTGGGCTGCCAGCATCCGTCGGCGTGCTGGTTTGCACCGGTGCCAGCATCGGCCTCTTGTCGAGTTGCCCGGCCGACGACAACTGCAGCACAATGTAACACCCGATGGTCACCACCGCCACAACCAAATAGACCACGAACTGGGCCATCGGCAGCGCCTGCGGACTCAACGCGCCCTTGACGCCCAGCACCACGTAGCCGTACACATGCACGCCCACCCACCACGCCCGGGCGTACCATTTGCGCAGCGTAGCGGCTTGGACAGGGTTCTCAGCGTTCCTATTCCGCGCCATGCCTGCCCTGGTCAATTGTGCGAGCAATTGGTATTGTTTTGGTCTGTGACAAGTGAGAGCATACTGAAATCAAGTCATATGTTGTAGCCATATTTGAGAATCCACCTACAGCGCTGCACTGCACTTCATGCTCGCTACGGTAGTATCGGTGTGACCTGCTCTGCTTGACGACGGAGTTACATCATCCCCATCATCTCCGTCACTTGCTCCACGGCAGTGTCCACGGCGGGATCTTCGGGTCTGCAGCACACAAGTCGCAGATTGTGAGACCAAGCAGCAAAAAGTGTAGCCATTTCTGACGTAACGTACCCTTTCGTGGTCAAGTCGGCCGGAGGCATTGCAGGCGGAGGAACCATGTGCTCCGGAGCTGTCACAGTGGCTTGCTTTTCAATGGTTGGAGCTTCAACGGGGGCTGGTGGCGGTAGAATGCTCGAAGCTTCGACGACGGGAGGCGGAGCTGCTGACGCGGTGGGAGCCACCGGCAGCGACTGAGGTGCCGCTGGCTGAGGTGGGGCAGGGGTAGAGGGCGCGACTGGAGTGTCTGTTGTAGTGGCTTGCACCACCTTCGTCGCCTCCTTTTGAGACGTGTTGAACGAGAACGTCTGCATTCCACCCGAGGCAGACGAAGAGCTGCTGGAGTACTGGATGAAACCCGAGTTCCGTGCCACAGGATTCACGCAAGCACCCAACGACTCAGCGGCACCAGGAACCTGCGGCTCAATGTCAACGACCCACGGCGCTGCTTCTTCCTCCAGCTCTGTGGTACAAATACCGAGTTGTTGAATTAGCAAGTAAACACGCTGACAAGAGAACTGAGCTGCTGCTGAAACGCACTTAGGATACGCCAGTTGCAACCAGTCTTGTCCGGGTCATTGAAATCGTAGACTTGCGACCAGTGGTTGTTGGTTGGCTCCAGCCGTGCGTCCGCAAAGTTCTGAGCCAGCAATGATATGAGTTTCTGCACTACTAGAAGTGATGTTGTTGTCACCGCTTACCCGTTCAATGCCGCAGTACGCTCCGTTAAACGGCGCAAAAGTCATCTGCTGCGAGGTCTCGATGATCGGGTCCGTGAGCGAATACAGGTAGATAGAGCAGCTCGAGCAGTCTCGGGTACGGAGTTGCTTGCTGTACATGTAGACAATATTTTCAGTCTCCATTAGTATCCCAGTACATCCGTCGACCAATTAGCTGATGAGCCCTACCAGGCGATAGTGAACACGCAGTTGCTGCAATTCCTCACGAAGACCGACTCGGAGCTCGGACCTAAACGTCATCAACAAACCACCCACGTTAACACCATACTAACGCACCCAATAAGGATGAATAAAACATACCAATGAACACGCGGCAGTTCGAAAGGTTGTCGATCTGCACCTGATTGATATGATCCATTAGCATGACGGTGCATCCATCCAGGTCCGAAAGATCGAATGGTTGTCTACCCGAGCCGCAAACAACCCGGAAAACATCAGAACCAACACGGTTAATACCAAACCAACCACCTCTATTACTTGGAACATAGCGCACCCTTCAATCTGCCCCGGCAGCTTCATAAGCGTCTCGTTCTTCTTGTCTCGGAACGTGTAGGTGAGCTCGAACTCGTAGAGCCGCCAGGCCGCGCGGTCCTCGAACGTTTTTCCATCCGACGCAGTGAAGATCATCCTTCTCCTTCTCTTGTTGCCTGACCGCTTCTCCTTGCAGCTATCCCCTTACCAGAACCCGAAATGCCTTATCCTCCTCCTGCAACTTGACCCTCGTCCGTTACTCAGCGTCGCTTCAAGATCACTTTGTGTGCGTCACACCACTACCCACACATGTGGTCCACACCTCACATCCTATCCACGCACGAGCATGGCACGAAATGGCCACCTTCAGAGCGGCGTCTTGCGTGCGCTGGTTCTCCTCTCGTTGACCCTACTGGCGCTAACCACGTATGTGACCAGCTACAACGACGTCGTGTCTAGCTCTGCAGCAAGTTCCAGCTCCGAAGACACTGTAGAAGCTTCTGTATCAGCTGTCAACGACGCCGTCTGTTTGTCCGACAATGGGAACTTTTCGTGTCCTGCGCACACCCCAGCGGCCCCCGTGGACCCGCACGAGCGCCACATTGTCTTCGTGTCCATCGCCATCAAGGGCCACGCGCTGCCGCTGCTGCGCGTGGCCAGCGAGATGAAGGAGCGCGGATATCGCGTGTCCTTCGCCACCCACGACTCGGGGAAAGAGTGGGCGCACGCCTACGGCGTGCCCTTCCTGTCGGCGGGGCCCTTCCCGATCTCCGCCGAAGATCTGCGGGTCAAGCTGCGCGCCATGACGCGTGACGCCTCGAACTTCCGAGGGATTTTGACCATGTTCAACGACATCTACGTGCGTGCAGCGAGGCCAATGTTCGACGCGTTGCTGCCTCAGCTTGAGAACAACGGGAGTAACGTTAATGCTCCGGACTTGTTGGTGGTGGATATCGCCACTGTGGGGGCTCAGGATCTGGCGCATAAATTAAACGTGTCATTCATTTTGAACTCGCCGTCGCTGCTGTTCGATTTGGGAGGAGCGCCGAGCTACGTGCCCGCGTGGGGGACGGGGTTTAGCGCAGCAATGTCGCTCTGGAACCGCTGTATGAACATCTTGTTCCCGAGGTTGCTGTCGGTGGCGTTGACGCCGCCGTTCATGGAGCTGAACAAGATGCGATACGAGCTCGACCTGCCGCCGTTTCGATCGCAACACGATTTGTTCAAGGGAGCGCGAGTGATTCTCAATACGGCGTTTGGACTGGAGCACCCACAGCCTCTCTCGCCACTCGTGGAAGCTGTGGGACCGATCCTGCCGATTCCCGGTGGTAATGCGAGTAAATTGGAGCGTCAACCTCTCCCTTCAGCCCTGCTGAGCTGGCTAGATGCGTCGATTGAATCGACTCCATCGCTGCGGCTGAGGCAGCGGACCGCATCTCACCCTCGCTCCAAGGCTTCGGGTGATCAAGAGCTGGACACAGCAACTGGTGGCGTGGTGTATTTGAACCTGGGGACCATGGCGTACATTGACGCATGGCAAGCTCAAGCGCTTGTCGAAGGGCTGCTCATGGGACCTGGAGACCCACCGGTGAAAGTGCTTTGGATACTTCCTACGGATCAGCGCGGTATTTTGCCGCCGGCATTGCCGTCGTCGTTGGTCTTAAAACCTCCTAGCTCGTCGCTGTCAAACTTGGAGGTGCTCAGTCACCCAGCAGTTCGGCTGGTAGTTTCGCACTGTGGAATGGTGTCTGCTCAGGAAGCTCTAGTGATGGGTAAGCCGTTGCTATGCATCCCGTTCCTTGTCGACCAGCCAGATGTGGCGGCGCGTGTGGCAGACTCTGGAGCGGGAATTTCGCTGGACAAGAATCTTCTCTCGGGTCCGTATGTGCACGCTGCCGTTACCGAATTGCTGACGAATGCCTCCTACACGCGTGCGGCGCGGCGGGTTGGTCCATTGCTGCAAAGAGCTGGTGGTACATCTCGTGCCATCGATGTAATCGATGCTGCGCTTCGACTGGGATTTGATCATTTGGCCACTTTGAACCTGACAGCTCCGTGGCACAAGACAGCACTGCTCGATGTGTGGGCTGTCTACGCGGCCCTCATATGTTTGCTGGCGGTGTTTGTCCGGGTACAGTGGCTACTCGTCTACTTTTTGGTGTCTGAAAGCTTTAGTCTCCTCTGCAATTTGATACTGGGCCCGCCGCTTCCTCCATCTTCGCTGGGCGATGGGTATGATGAAGCCTATGACGACGGCGACGAAGCTGAAGGCGGTAGCGGCAGCAGTGACACATCGCAAGCCGCAAGTTAACGAGGATCGCGGGCGGGAGTGGAACAATAAATACATTACGCGGAGCTCGATCAGAAGAATGCCTACGATCGCCCAGCAAATGACTCATGAATATAAGCGGCGACCTCTTCTTGATATCTGCGCTGACGCTCCTGGTTGCGACGTGATGCTTCAGCGAGTTCTGCCTCGTGCTTCTCGCGCTCCTTTCGTGCTGCGGCAGCGGTAATCGGTCGATCGTCCCATCTTGTCACGCCTAGATCTTCATTGTTCCCGGACCTAGTAGTGGAATCCCCGAGAGTGATGCGAGATGTGTGGGTTACCTCGGACGGGCAGTCCGCAGGAGTTAATTCGTTGACGACAGACTCCACACCCGCTGCTTCTTTCTCCGGTGCGTCTTCTCGTGGATGAGTGATCACATCTGTAGGCGAGAACAATGTTGCAACAAGAGACGCTCGTCTTCTCTGGCTGGATGGAGAATCATTGATACTGGACTTTGCCTCCTTCTGTGATTCGTGTCGACGCTCCGATCGACGCGAGCGGTGAGAAGGACTAACTGGCGGTGACGGTACTACCGGTGCTGTGTGGCGCCTAGGGGCAGTGGTTGTGACCGGCTCAGGGGCGACGGGTTCTGGCCTGTGCCCAGCGCATTGTGCGAACGGGAACTTGAGCAATTCCGCTGCACTGGGACGCATGGCAGGATCAATATGAAGGCAGGCTAAAATGAACTCGCGAGCTTCCGGTGATAGGCCTTGGGGCAACGGGGGCAATTGCTCCAGGTTCGCGATGTAGTAGAGCAGCGCGGCCTGCGAATCGAAATGACGATCTCCCCAAAGCGGACGTCCTGTCAGTAGCCGCAGCACGGTGCAGCCAATGCTCCAGATATCGGCCTTGCGGTTGCGACCCGAAGTCTGCTTAATTACTTCAGGTGCCATGTAGTTTGGTGTGCCATGCAAAGATCGCGAAGACGCGTTGGCCATGGTTGCGCTGTTGATGAGTCGAGAAGAACCAAAGTCTGCGATCTTGACCACGCCATTCTGATCAACCAGGATATTCGCCGGCTGCGAAGCATTCAAGACGCACGAGTTCGTTAGCTACCAACAAGTCACTGAAGCTTTCGACGAGAACCACTACACTACACTTTACCTTGATGTCATGGTGGATGATCTTTTTCGAGTGAAGATAGGCAACGCCAGAGAGTAGCTGGTGCGTGAATCGGCGGACGACTCGTTCGTTGCCTCCAAAGAGCTTGCGGTTGTGCTCGAGACTGCCGCCAGGGACCCATTCAGTGAAGATCGACAGCGTCTGCGCGACGTTGTCCACATGGCAGCCCAAGTACTTGACGATATTCTCGTGCTTTAAGCTGCGCAGCAGTTCGACTTCTCGTGTGGCCTCACGGATGGCAGAGTCGGTCTCCTCCGAAATCAGGATCTCCTTCACTGCCATCAAACAGCCGGTGTCTTCGTCGCGAGCCAAGTACACCTGAATTGGCGAGACATCCATGAGTAAAGTTCTCGCAGCTGCGCAAACACACACATCATTGTCAGCGCTTACCGTGCCGTAGCTACCAGCTCCGATTGAGGCTCCTTTCTTCCATTCCGTGACTTCGTCGTCCTCGAAGTCGTCTGTTGAGTAGCCTTCTTCTTCTTCCTCTTCTGCTTCTGCTTCGACGTCACGTCCAGTCTTTTCATCAGCGACATCGACCGGGATGTCATCGACCGCAGGAAGTTCTGCAGTCGCTTCGTGGCACCAGTGCTCGACGTAAGGCCTTGCTCGTTCCGTTGAGGGCCGCTGTAAGTTGCACATTTCAGCGCGAATACCAGGAGGAATTCTCGCCAAAGTGACCCCAAGAAGCCGTTCATCATCGTTCTCGGCTTTGTCTCCGGCCGCTTCAGCGAGGAGAGCATCGATTCTGCTACCGGAGCGCTGGAGCAGTGCTTGCTTTGAAGCACCGCTGCCCATTGCGTGCGAGGTCAAGTTTTCAATAATGAGGAGCCTACGACTCAGGAGGAGATTCACAGCTCAATGAGCAACGGCGCTCACTATAGCCGTCTCTACCGACGTCGGAAGACGAACGAGAACAAGAAACCTTCGTTTCTCAGCCCAATTCAGCGGCCGACTCACTCGTCCTCAGTCTTGTTCACCATCAGACTGTGGTAAGGCTTAGTGAGAGCTAGTACGTGGCTCACGATGGTCGTCACTCGCTGAAATATTGTTGAAAGTGAGTATTTTGCCCGACGACCAAAAAAGTTTATACACGTGACCGTGCATAAAATGAACGAAAACCTGGGCTCGGCAACACTGTCCAGGAGTTAATATCTAATCCCAGCCACAGCGCCTGGCCGAGTCGAGGACTTCGGAGCGCTCGGGGGGCGCCGCTCCGCGGCCTGCCCCACCCCAACAAAATAATGAGTGCCAAGAAGATAAGACCGACGCAAACAATATCGGCACTCGTTATTTTGCCCGATTGGGCGTTAAAGACGCTACGAAATGGCTTTTATTTGTTCATTTTTAATACGTATAGAAGTATAGTACGGTTAATCACTTAGGGGTAGGCCACTAGCGCGTTGGCTCTCCGTCTGCGGACTTCTGACCGTGGGAACGCCCCTCTCTCGCTGCGCTCAAGGGCGCCGCTCCGCGGCCTGCCCCACTCCGGCTCCGAAGTCCTCGACTCGGCCAGGCGCTGTGGCTGGGATTAGATATTAACTCCTGGACAGTGTTGCCGAGCCCAGGTTTTCGTTCATTTTATGCACGGTCACGTGTATACTTTTTGGTCGGATAGCCCATTCGGGCAAAATACTCACTTTCTATCAGAGCTTGACTTTCTCATCCGAGGATTGCGTTGTCACGAGAGCTTGCTGTGACGAGCTTGGCGAGGCAACAGAAATAGCGACATCAGATCTAAACTGAAGGACCATCACTCTTATGCTGATTTTGGTTCAGTTGCGTCCTACCGGTATTTAACACTGTCACGCCGCGTGATCACTTGTTCCAGCTCGGTATCACTTTCCACGCTGGAACGGAATGCATCACATACGATTGGGCGGCAAGAACCACGCCATGGAGTCCGGCAAAAGCCACAGAAGTCCCAGCTAGCAGCAACTCACTCGCATTTGTCTCGATTCAGAGGCAAATTCGAAGACAGCGGCTGGTACTACCCAGACAACGTAGTGTATGCGGTGAACGACAGCGTTATGCGTTGTTACCACAAGGATCTGGGCTTGACGCAAGGAATGAAAAGAAGAGATTGTTCTCTGGAATTCGCGGCTGCGGGAACGTTACTACGTTCAGGCTATCGCCACTGTCGACGAAAACTGGGCCACTCAAGGTACCGGGGAAGCTATCCCAGTACCGACGGTGAAGCCTCAAACTCACATCGTGAACGTCCGCACGTACGATGACTGGTTGTACTCCAACAACGACCGCGTCGTTCGAGACCAAAAACTGTAGACATCGCAGGTTGCGAAGATCTTCGTAGTCTAATGGCCTGCTGCACTGAGCAAAACAGAACGTTCTATCAACTCTTGATCAACAAAAGTCAATAAGTTGAAGTTGATAAGCTGCTAAAGTGCAACATATCAGCTTCAACTATGTGATCGTATTCATACACAAGTATATTAACAGGGTTAAAAGCCATAGGCCGTTGGTAAAGCAGTTCTGTTCGCTTTCTTCTTCTTGGTTAGTAGTTGCTCGTGCTCTAGGGCCAGCGTGTTGACACGATAAGTCTTGGCAGCTGCCTTGCGACGAAGTTGTGCTGCGATGTGTCGAGCCCGGAACGCACGGAATGTTGTCTGGATGATCTGGGCTGCTTGATAGCGACGACGTCGCTCCATCTCGAGTTTGTCAAACTTTTCACAAGTGTCTGGCTTCTCCTTCTTCGTTGACTGGTCCCAAATTGCTCGGTGGATCAAGTTTCGGCGACGGAAATTGGGCTGCGGCTCTCGGGCTGCAACTTGTTTTCCTCGGCGGGCCGTCGGCTGCGGAGCTGCAGTATACTTCAAAATGGCTGGTTCCTGGAATGGCGAATCATTCACTGGATTCACCTCTGCATGTGCCGATGACTTTTCTTGGGGTCTTGCAAGCTTTGGCAGCATATTCGAGGGGCTGCGAAGAGCCGCCAACAACGGCTCGTAGTTGATGTAGCCCTGGCGATCGATATCAAAGTACGCGAAGAGATAATCCAGATCCTGGTAGCTGATGTCAATGCCAACTTTCATGAGACCATTCCTCAACTCGTACTTCATCAAGAGTGAGTCACCGTTGGAGCTAAAAGCCTGCAACCATTTCTCCAATGCATTCAGATCCACTGGTGGCAGTATTTCGGCATGGGCTGTTCTGGTTTGAGACCCGTTAACGCGAACTCGGATTCTTTCGATGGCTCTAGACGCGTAGTACTCAACATAATTGTAGTCCACTACTGGATCGGCGGTAGATTCCTCGCTCCAGCCAGTCGTCAGCATACGATATAGAGACAAGAGTACGATCGAGTCACTGTCACCGAGAGATGGTGCACAGTGGTCCGCCACAAAGCATGATAGATCGGAAGCATCCTTGGGCGTCAAGCGCTTGTCCAGTGTAGCTAGCGAGTGGGAAAATGCCTTGACATTCATGATCTCATTCCCGTCGCCAAGAACGCGGTTGGCGCCGAGTCGGCGACACATATTATCCAGTGTTGGCCAGCTACTAACCCCAACTTGGTACGGCTGGGGGAAAAGTAGCAATGCACGAAGATATGACCACGCTTTGCTTGGGCGGGTATCCTTTTCATCTGTTGTTTCGGTCCCATTTTGTGTTCCTGGAACAACTGCGGATTTTGTCATGTTTCTTGATACGCCTCCAAGGGCGATATTGGTTGACAAATTCTTTCCTCCCGATGGTGACTCAGTTTCTGGACCGTGATGTCCCTCTGCTATAGGCCATGCTTGGTGCAGAAGCCGTTCAAAGTCTGCATCGCTACTGATGCACGCGCTGACATTCTGGAAAAACACAAAATTACCTTAGCAGGGCTTCAGAAAGGATGAGCGTGCTAAAACGGAAGTCTTTCTTACCTGATAATACCGTACGAACGCTTGGAATGTGATACTGTTGCCAGTAGAATTACAGACGGATGCCCATTCTTGAAGAAACGCTGTAAGAGCTTCCCACTTGCTCTGTCTTCCTTCACGCACTTGGTCAAGAAAGCCGATGTCATAGTGTTTGATCATCCCATCAACGTCCACGATCCCAGTGCGTGCTGGATCCATTTGTTGAAACACTCTTGTCACCAAATCAAGTCTTGGACCGCTTAGAGGTGGCCCTCGAAGAGCATCCATAAGCTTGGTGATGTCGATATAACCACGCTTTTCATGGCTAAAAGCTGCCGCGATGTCCTTCAGCTCACCCGATGAGACTTTAACGCCTAATTTCCGTAGGGAGACACTCAGCTCGGTAGGTGAGATCGCTCCAGTCTTAAACGGTCTTAGGACGGCTGCAACCGCATTAAGACCTTGCATGCTGTGACTTTTCCGGTTGCTGATTCTCTTGAGCAAATGATTGATAGTATCCAGTTGCTGCGCCGTAGGACCCGGAACAGGTTTTGAGCGTAACGTGCTCTTGCAAGGTCGAACACTAGATGCAGTCCCAGGGCGAATGTTTCTCACAGCGGTGAGAATATCTTCGGTAGCAGTGTCAATCTCAATTGCATTGAGTCCTGGTGTTGCAGAGCCCACTTGCTTCGCGGCTCGAGCCACACCACGATCAGTGCTGGGTTTCTTCTTAGAAGCCACCTTTCCTTTGCTGTTGCTAGAACCCACCTCGACCAAAGCGTCTGCGCGCTTTTTGCGTCTCTGTCCATGAGGTGGAAGCTGCTTCGCTATCGATGCAAACGTTGGCGCACGTAGTTTGTAGCGAGAGCGTCCAACAGGAGACCCACTTTGTACTGCTGATAATTTGGCAGCAGAAGAGTGGGTATCCGCTGAGAGATTATTCTTCGCAGAAATGTGGTCCAGCTCCTCAGTAGCCACCGGATTACGTGCAGAACGAGGTGGGCAGGTCGTTTGATCACCAAGTGGTTCTTGCTCATCAAACTGATTGTCGTTCATGTTGCCACCACCACTAACAGTGATTTCTGCTATCTCTGCCTCTTGCTGCTCCATAGCTGCCTTCTTGAGCTCTATCCCTTCGCGGAATAATTCCGAGAAACGAAAGTCCACACTCTCGCCGTCGCAAATCCATTCGCCCACCGGGAGAAAACTTAACCGCATCTGTTGACCATCTTTGGCCCACGCTGTCACCCACGCAAAAACACTCGAGATCACGGCTTTCACCAGGTCCTTACTGAAATTTTGCAAATGTTCAGCGGCTAGTTCGTTCACATCGATGTCACGAAATTGTTCACTGTGCCTTAAAGCAGGCGCCACGAGACCCCCGCGCTTTCGAGATACCAAACACAGCCGCGTCATGTGCAGGAACACTGGGTCTTGAACGAAAACCAGGTCATTGATCTTATTAAGACCGAAAGCACCGAAGTTTTTGATGTTCACTGCCTTCAGCTGCAGAAGGTGCTTCTCCAGGTGCTGTCCCAAGGATCCCCAAATAATCTCTGGATTGTTCACGCCAAGGCTGGCTCTGATAGTTGCGGTGGCCTTGTTGAGAATGTCCGGCGTTGTCAGAACAGCTTCTGCATCGGCTTGGTTCCCGTAGTCCCACAGCGAGGTCTTCTTCAGGTGATGTGAGGCATCGGAAATCCTCATCAAAGTCGGTGCTGTGGAGTTTACTGGGGGCTTGAAATCGACGACTGAATGCTGCAACGACTGAAAACGACAAAATGGGAACCGTCGGCAGAGGTTTCAGCTCTGATGACCTGGCCAGTTTGCTTCAAAATTCGATCCTTCGTTACACTGTACGCCCTGGATCATGCTTTTCAGCACTAAATTAGTTGGGCCCTATAATCATGTAGGTCTGATTTGAGTGATTTTGTTCTGGATGCTACCGACTCCAAATCGAATTAAACTTATAAGATTTTCAAGATATTTTTGAGTGGATATTTACTGAGCGGTTTTATACTGATGGTCTTCCTCGGAAACCGGTTGCAAAAAAATAAGCGAACTGAGCTTGCCACTGAGTGAACATTTTGCATTTGATATATTCTAAGTAGGATTAGTAAACGGATGTTGAGCCCCACGGTGATATCTTCTGATGTACTACAGGCGCCCCAGCCTAATTTGAGAGACTGGTACTTATAAACTGACTTATTTGGGCATCCACGAGAAGCGTGTGGCACCCCATAGATGAGAGCGTACTCCATGAGCGGTAACCTTGTGATCGATACATAGCTTACCAGTTATGCGCACCATCGACGTTCTTCCCGTGTCGGCAAAGATTACAAGAAGCAAAACTAAGTGGAAAGGGGGGGGGTCTCTAAGACGGTACTTAACCGGTTTTTATAGTCGCCCCCCAAGCAACCGGTTTGAGGATGCTGCCATACTACTGTAGTATATGTAAATATACGAGATACATAGTGGTAGGACAGATTTGTATTTTAGCGGGGTCTACCAAATAATATAAGGTATATACTATTCTAATAGTTTACCCTCGAGTTATGCCAGGGTATACAATTTGGCAGGGTATTATGGCGGTAGTAATTATGGGTGGCTAACGATGGCGCGTGCTAAATAATTAAATATGTCGTCCTTGTTTTTTTTCATCAGTAAACGCCAGGCAACTACCAGCCTGGTCCAACTTGACAAAGCTGTACAGCAAGCGTTGGCACACCGCAAGCTGTACCTTGAACCCGCTTGATAACATACCCTTTATCGAAACGATTTTTTATAGGCTCGCTTGAGGGCCATAATGTGCAGGGTTGATACGAAGGGGGTGAGAGAGCAGTAGTAACTCGACGGACGCCTGGTCATTTGAAAAGTGTGAGCCGGACGGGTCGATTGGAAATCTCCAACAGTCGGGTTTTAAGGACAAATTTAAGGACAAAATCAATTTCACTAGAGTTCCGTATGTTCACGGTACTTTTGTCCTAATCGGACCAGAATCGACTTACCCACACTCAAAGCAAGTGAAGTCGGTTTTTGCCCTTAAATTTGTCCTAAACAGCCGTTTGTTGGGGTTATTGACCTGGGCCTCTAGATAAAGAATGGTATAGTATTTGGATCGGTATAATATCAAACAGTAAACCTTTAAAATGACCTAGGGTATTCTATTTGGAATGGGTATATTATTTGGGCGTGTTATGAGCATGTGAGCAAGTTCATGGTTCTTGCATGCATTGTTCGCCTCTTGGTTCATGCGTCCTTGCTTCAGTGGCTTACGCCAGCAAGTTGCTAACCGCTGTAGCGATCAACAAAGTGCGGAGGAGGGCGCTCGAGCATGATAGACGGGTTGGTCTCAATGTACTCCTTGATCGTGGTCGAGCGGTCACCAAGGTACGTCGAAGCGACGAAATCGTCGTACACGTCCTGCATCCAGAGAGTGTTAGCACAAACCTATATCTCACTACCTATTTCGACTACACACCTGTCCTAACTTCTTGACAGCCAGCAGACAATGGCGGAGGTACACCTGGATACAACATCGTTCGATTAATACATGTATGTACAACCCCTGCAGATTCACCCTAACTACTCCGTACCCTGCACGGAAGGATACCGCTCTGCGCGTCCCAACCCCAAATCGTATCCAAGCCGTACGCCTTGTACTTGGTGTCGAAAGTTTCCTGTCCACTGCACCACCACCCACTCTTTTAGCCCCACTTACCCAACGATGATTACAGTAAACCACACCTCACCGTTTGGCAATGTACTCCTCGTCGCTCCACCTCGTGCACATGAGTGCCTACACAAAACACCTCATCAGCCTCCTCCCCTACCACCCACCTCCAGTCACCCACCCACCCACCTCCTCCCCCGACGTCCCATCCAGCTCCTGGAACTTGGCACTGATGATATTGAACTCCTCCTCGCGCTTATAAAAGTCCGGCAGCAGTGACTCCGGGATGTCGAACACGCTGACCAGGAATTTGCACCCAGCTGCCGGCTCCGTCGACAGACTCGCCATTTCCTACAACCCACCCCCCAAAATTAATTCATTAATATATATATATATATGCTCACACCATTAAAAATAATATTTATTATTG
>JAHQIV010000369.1:0-22747 GCA_030463285.1 Phytophthora europaea
CGCTGCGAGATCGTGCGTCGCGTGCGCGCCGGCGAGAAGCAGGCCCACCTGGCCAAGGAGTTCGGCGTCTCGCGCGCTGCAGTGTGCTACCTGCTCAAGCACCAGATAGAGATCATGCGCCGTTCGTCGCAGCGCCTCTGAGGACCCCGGAGTGCAGCAGCAACAGCGAAGCAGTTCGCCGCGAGCGCGCGGTAGGATTATTATTATTTTATTGATAGCCAGGTGCATCAATACATTTTTGTGTGGCAAACGTTCAATCCGACCGACTTCCTTCTTTTGCAAGCACTTGCCTGGTGCTCGTCGACCATCATTACGGAGCTCGTTTTAACGTACATGTATTTTAACGTACATGTACTGTGAGTTCTACTTGAAATTTCCTTGCTTAATTGGTTGAATCAACCGACGGGCAATCGCGCAAGCATACAGTTTGTATACTTTCTCGCTGAAGTACAGATGTAGCCATGACGTGCGGCCCTCGGGCGATTCCAATCTAACTTGGGAATTGTATTGGGGCGATTCTTGAAACCGATCGGATTTGGCAAAGTTGGACGGAATTCACAATATTACATGTACTTGAAGTGCAGTACATGTACGTTGTATGATGTCCAGTTACCACATGTAGGGTGGGGCGGAAAGACACGCTGTGATTCACAGTGTGAATGCGACCGCCCGTGTCTTTGCGGCGTGCAATTCTCGATGGATAGGGAGCGCGTCGATGACGGTCGAGTCGACAATGCCCAAGAACAGGCCCTCCGTCCGCAAGCACTGCTTGCCAAGCAAGCCTCGGCGGCGTTGGTGGCCTGGAGCTGCTTGGCACAAGATCGCCGCGATGAAGTGGGCGAGGTGGCCCGCACCACGGTTTCCGCCAGAAACTGCTGCCCCATTGTGCGCCAAACGGCACATCGCGCTGTAAATAATAGTACTGTACAGTTCTCTGAAGGCGATGAACACCATTGCGAACAGCCGGAGGTGGACCTGGAGAAATGAGCTCAAATCCGAGTTGAGCAAAATAGGCACTTAGGTCAAACGCAATTTCGATTGACCATCGCGTTTGAGAGGACCTAATCACTGTATTACTCCAAAGTGAAAAGCAAACTGAAATTCCACCCAAATCGGGTTCTATTCTCGCATAATATTATGATTACAGTCAAACCTGTGTAAATGACCCCCCCCCTATTTGAGCCTCGCCGTTTATTTGACCCAGACTTTGTCGGTACGTAATAATCCACTAACGTTTTGTATTAACGTCTGTTTATATGAGGGTACGGCGACCCAACATGCCGCGCTTTTTCACAATCTCATGCCAACAAAAATGAATGAGCGCGATCTAATGGTAGGAGCAGAAAGCTCCTTAGTGTCAGTTATCCAATGCTACTTTCATTTTGAGGAGCCAATAAGAAGAGACGCTTTGCCAGCAAAATGATTTTTTACTTACTTTTCTCAGCTCAACTTTGAGCCGAACCAGCATGCCGCACCTGATCTACACTTCGCAAAAACGACAATATCGGAGTCTAAACCTACCTGGATGGCCTATGAGATGGAGGTTGTTCCGATCTAGTTAGGGGAACTGTGCTCCTGGGCAAGTAGGGCCGCTTCAGATGGCGCTTGTTTGACCGCCGACTTCCGCGTCATGTCGACGTTCGAGAGCGGTGTCACGTACGTTGAGTGTTTTATTTGGTTAGCAATAAAACAATATATTGTGCGGATGGTGGCGGTGATCGTTGATGGGCTTGTTGTTATACTGCATCCTCTTTGCTGCGGCTTAGCCAGCCCCACAATCACGACTTACCCGTCCATGAAGGTGATCACTGTCTCGAACATGGTACAGTTGATCGCACGTCATTCTCACCTCGGCAAGTGTGTATCCTGCGTTATGTGTGTTCTTGTCGAAATTGCTGCCGCTGCTGCACTTCATCGATCAGAAGCTGCGTGACTACCCGAAGTCCAACTACCGGAGCTCTTGTTCTGCCACTACCTGCACCGCATCAACCTCGCAGCCGATGCTGACAGCGAGAAGTCATCTACGACACGGTGCTCAAGCGCCATTCAGCTTTACAATACACTTTAACTTGAAGGCCGTTGCTGGAAATTCGCGGCGGGCCCTGTCGAGGAGGCCTTGCACAAATTCATCTTCTTCGGCCACAGCGCATATGAACAGCTCCAACGTCTTTCCCATCGATGTAACGATTGATTGTGCGGGCTAGAACGCTATATACACGCCCACGGGGGGGGCATAGATAAATGGCCTGGTCCTTGAGTGCGTACAGCAGCCGCGGCTGCTTCCGAATCCGCAAGTATCCGTGTCGCGTAAGATCTAGGAGTCTTCGGTGCCTCGCCATTGGTTTGTGATTCGTGTTGCGCAATAGGAAGGCTGAGAAAATGACGTATTTGCTGGCTAAAAACCTCAAACCCTGTCTAAAGTGATAGTGTGGCATGTTGGGTTGGTGTGGCATGTTGGGTCGCCGTACTCGTAACTCTCTAAAGAATTCCATGAAATCGCTCACTGTTAGCCCTCTTCGTTTTGTCGCTCCCCAAAGCTCACCTAACAGAGTCCTGGCATCATCAGCCACATGCTCTCCGAGTGGATCTAGTCGGCGTTCAAGGTCCGGGTCAGCCGTGCTGCGCTCATTAGAGCCTTCATCCTACTTCAGTCACGTCTATATATGGAAAGCAAGCGGCGTTCATGTGAAATTCTCTCAGTTTAAGAGCGATCTAAGAGAATTTTCCTTTCAGAACAAAGCTGAAACCACAAACAGCGGACGACGTTCTCTTGCTTAAGGCGCGTAAGCTGGTCGCTTCAGCATCGATCCCACGCAGTTTCGACTTAGCAACAAATAGCTTCAACGCTTTTAAAAGCGTACTGAAACTAGCTCATGAGCTCATACATCCTACACGGATAAGGTGGTGCTGTAAGTGGTGGTTAGGACTTGATGTGCCGGTCTCGACACATCAATCCAAGAACTACGTCGGAGAGAACTCGTGCTCATTTCGAAATGAGCACGCCTACGACCGACGCGCCTGCTGCATCTGCAGCGGCGAACGCTGTCGTCGCTTCCACAGCGACGACTGCTACCTCTTCGGTCTCTGCGGCTTCAACAACTGTCGTCACTTCAACGGTGACGACAACAAACCCTCCTAAGAGAACGATGTCTATTGAGAAGTACAGGAAGAAGTGGAAGGGTGACCATCCACTTCGCGATGTCTGTGGCAAGGTCACCGCCATGATGACCGACTCGGGCATCTATGCTTACGAGGGGGACGACATTCCTCTCGCCTATGGAAGTGATGTCGAGATGGAAGAAACTGAGGGAGTCAAGGAAGCCTTGTCTCCAAAACGCAAGGGATCAGGCGTGGGATCGCGTCGTCCCCGCGAAGACGACTCGGATGCTTCTAGCTCAAAGCGCTCGCGTAGCGACAGCGAAAGACCGCTCGCTGACGCTGGAGCGCTGACTGCTCCGCGGGGTAGAGATGACTCTACTCCGTCTGATGATGTTGCGTCGCGCACTAATCCCGTGCGCGACCCGTGGATGCCGTCTCCGAGCGAGATCCAATCTCGCTACGGCTCTACGTCGCCACCGAGTCGGTACGCGCTGTATTCCTGCAGCGGCATCAATGATGACGATGTCGCTCATGAACTCGACTTTGATCCGGTCACGGATCAAAGGCGCGATTACGACATCGGGCTCTTCCACGAGCTCCGGTGGTACGGGAATAAGAAGACTTCCCGTAAAAGCAAAGTGCCCGAGTGGCAGGCACTTTGTCGAAGCTGGTGTGCTTTTGTTGACAACTTCAACAGCAATCCCGCTGGCTATCGCGAGCGAATCCGCCTGGCGCGAGAACGCTACGAGAGATACTCGAAGCGGCACAAGCTTGAGCGGCTGCACCAGGGTGCAGTCGAGGTCGGAATTCCTTGCGCGGTGCCGTCTGGCACTGTGTGCGAGCACTGCCGCCCCGGGGCAGTGCGCCTGTCTGAAAGATATTAACGGGTACACGGGTGTTCGTGTGCCTGAAGAACTTAAAACTCTGCGTGCAAACTTTATTGCGCAGCTGTCTTCGAGTGTTGAGGGTGACCGCAACACTCAGCCGAGGGCTGTAGGCGACTACAGCTCTCGCTCAAGCGTTACGCCCTTCGGTGGAGGTGGCGGTGGCGGGCTTCGTACTCCGTCACCATTCCCGGAACGTCCTCCATCAGGACGTTCCGCGGTTCCCACGTATCGTGACTTGGAGAGAATCCTCTCCAACGAATACGAAAATGAACCGGACCATGGGTCCGGTTCTGATGATCAACAATTTGCTGGACGATCCAGCGAGTTTCCCCCCGAGCATCTCGCAGTGGGGGCAGAGGCGGGGGGAAGACGCCCCAGGTCTGATCGCTCTGACCCCTGGGATCGCTTGGAAGCTTTGGAGCGCCTCCAGGCGGTTGAGTTTGCTGCATTGAAGCAGGAGCTGAACCTGTTGAAGGCTCAGCTCTCTCAGGTCTCGCAGACCGCTTCGAATGTGCAGGTCGACCTCGGGTCGATCCTAGCATCCATGAAGAAGCGCGTCACCGCGCTCGAGTGGGCGTCGGCGAGACACCAGGAGTAGGTGACTCGTGTTGCGAGTAAGGCTTCAGCAGTCCAACGTAAAAGGTTGGGTGGAGGTGCATGCTGGACGGTATGTCTAGCGTGTACGCGTTGCCATGCTTCGCCAACACGGTAAAGGGTCCGATGAAGCGCGGGGCAAGCTTGCTTGCTCCGTAGTCAGAAACTGCATGTTTAGCTAGGTTCGGTGTAGCTAACAGAACTAATGAACTCACTTTGAATTCATTGTGCTTCCCCTGCCATTGTTGTCTGCGTTCAGCTTCTGTCGATCGACAGAAGCTGCAATAGCATCTTGCACAAACCGTATGACGGCTTGTCGGCGCTGGACAAAGTCCATTGCCTTCGAGCTGAAGTTCGTTGTCCTTGTTCGCAACAGGCCCGGCCTGTCCGGCCTGTGTGTGGTTGCTGTTGAGAGTGTTTACGCCCGGCGTAGACACTGTGCTCTCGTCGATTGGACTGCGCGCAGTCCGTGCGCGCGTCGTCACGGCTGATACATTGCTTGTGTCAGCGTGTTCATTCGGTTTGGACCCTCCTCCACTTAAGGAAGGAGCTACCGCACCGAGTACGCTTGGCGTTCACGTAAAACGGTGTGTGTCCTGTCGAGACATGCACCTAGTTGTTGATGGCGAACTCCGCCATCGTCAAACAGTCGCTCCAGTGACGGAACGAGTGAGCGTAGCTCTTCAGTGCGTCAACCAGTACGCGGTTGACACGCTCCGTTTGTCCGTCGGTCTGCGGATGATCCGCAGTCAACATGAACAACTGTGTTCCAAGAAGTTCAAGCACTTCTTGCCAGAAACGCGCTGTGAAGCGCGGATCACGATCTGACACAATGTCGATCGGCATGTCATGTTGTCTGAACACCATGTCAACAAACAGACGCGCCGTCTGCTTAGCTGTCACCTCGGCTGGAACTGAGCAAGATGCACCGTCTTGCTGAAGCGGTCAACAAAGACCACAATACCAGTCCTCCGCTTGTTGTCGGGCGGAAGACCAAAGACAAAGTCCATTGAAATGGACTGCCAATACTCCGACGGAGTCGGTAGTGACTAAAGTGGGGCCTGCGAGAAGAGCGCAGGCTTCACGCGCTGGCATACCTCGCAAGCACGGACGTACTTGCGTACCCACTTGAACTGGTCATTCCAGTAGAAGTAACGCGTGAGAAGTAAGTATGTCTTCTCACGACCGGGATGTCCCGACGTCTGGGCATCGTGATACTCGTAAGTGATCCTGAGCTTCAGCTCAAGATCGTCCGGCACGACAATGCGATCAGCGTTGTCGTCGACTGCGCTGTAAAGCAGCAGATTATTGTGTACACGATAACGATGTACACGAGCACGTAGGTGTTTCGCCAGCTTCTGACGAGACATGTCTGAAGGTGCAGCGAAGTAGTCCAACAACTGCTTCGCGTCCGCATCGTTTGCGTATGCGGACCTCACATCGTCCAACAAAGACGATGAGGGAGTAGTCGTCCTTACGACGCCAATTGCATCTGCGTCGGCCTTGTGCACCGCATAATCAGGTCGACGCGAGAGCGCGTCGGCCACAACATTCAGCCTTCCAGTTTTGTATTCAACCTGGAAGTTGTACTCCGCAAATAATGAAAGCCATCTTGCCATCCTTTGTGAGATATGCGGCGACTTGATCGCCGTACGCGATGATGCGTGGTCGGTGTAGACCACGAACGGTCTACTCTCAAGTAGATACACTCGAAACTTTGCGAGTGCATAATTCATGGCAAGGAGTTCCTTGTCATTTACCGGGTAGTTGCGCTCAGCTGGCTTCAGCTGACGCGACTGATAGTAGACCACGAGATCACATCCCTCGTGATCGGGTTGATTGCGAAATCGGACGCGTCACACACAACGTGGAACGGGCGATCTTGGTCGGCCACCGCCAAGATCGGCGCATCAGTCGAGCTCTGCTTGACTGCATCGAAGGCCTGCTGACAATCAGCAGTCCAATCCCATGCAGCTTCCTTCGTTAGGAGCTGCGACAGCGGGCGAATCTTGCCCGCGTAGTTGCTATCGTACTTGCATAAGTACGTAGCGAGTCCAACGAACTGCCTCAGTTCCTTGACGTTTGAAGGCGTAGGCCATTCATTGATCACTCTGACCTTTCCCGGGTCAGGGCGTACGCCGTTCTTCACAACGAGACACCCAAGTACGGGTATCTCGCTAGCCCCGAAGATACACTTCTTCAGGTTCGCGTAGAGCTTGTGCTTCCGCATGAGCTCAAGCATCTTGCGGAGATGCTCCTTGTGCATCTCCACATCCGACTTTCCGTTCACAGCCCGGCTGTGAATGAACACATCATCGAAGTAGCTCGGTGCGAAGTCGCGCACCGAGCGCAACAAGTGCGTGACGCACCTGTTGAAAGTCGCAGGGGCGTTCTTCAGACCCTGCGGCATTACGAGCCACTCCCAGAGCATGCTGCTCGGGGGTTTTACGGTGCTGTGAGAGGTATATCACTCTCACGCATGAGGATCTGATAGAATCCGTCTCTCAGATCAAAAGCACTGAAGATAGTGCTCAAGGCCATCGAATCGATGATCACATCTTTTCGTGGTATCGGCGTCTGCGCCGGTACCGTCGCGTCATTCAGCTTGTTATAAGCGTGAACGATGCGCCACCCGCCCTGTGGCTTCTTGACACAGAACGTGGGCGCGCTGTGCGGGGACTTCGACTCCCGTACTTGCCCAGCCTTGCGACGACTTTCGAAGAAGTCGTCGATCGCCTTGTCTTGCTCTCGCGGCAGTGGCCACTGCCGCGTCACGCAAGACTTCATTCCCGGCACGAGATCAATCTCGTGCTTAGCACCCTTGTCCTGCGGCAACTCCGCAGGGATATCGTCTGGGAGTACGTCCTTGTACTCACGCAGGACCTCGTAGAAGGGACTCGACTTGAGTGAGTCCCAGCTCTGCTCGTCGAAGCGTTGCTTCTTCGACTTGGCGCTGAGGGCGTCGGCGCCCTCAGTGATGAACTGCTTCAGCTTTTCCGCTTCACACTTCACCCTCTCGGCGTCCGAGAGAATGCAAATCTGTTCGATGCGTCCATCGTGCAGGTCGCGGGCGAAGCGCTTCCAGCTCGTGACTGGAAGCGAGATCAACTCCGACGCTAACGTCGGAGGGTTCTCCAACCTCATCTTCTTATACTGGAGACCAGTATTCGTACGCGTCATGACACTCAGGGTCTCGACGGTCGTCTCCGGCTTCTGCCCGGCAGACACTGCTTGAAGCGTCTCGTTCCCTGACCGAGACTTGCGCAGCTTTGCTCCCTTGCACCGTTCGCTTCTTGTGCAGAGCCCGGTTCCGCGCGTTTTGTTGTTCAGGCCCGGCCGTGAACAGATCTTCTTTTTGATCGCCGGCGGGTTAAACCCGCGGGGCACGCAATCAAGCCCGGCTTGATCGTGTATCGCTTCTTCGTGCAGCCCGGCTGCACGTGAGCACGCAATGTGTTTCATGTAGTCGCCAGCGGGTTCTTCCCGCAGACGGACACAGTCAAGCCCGGCTTGATCACGTACCGCTTCGTCGTGCAGCCCGGCTGCACGCAAGCATTTCCGGTGCGGGACATTTGCAACCGTCCGCACTGCCTGCAGCCTCGGCTCTGGGAGCCGACGCGCCTTCTTTACCTCGACGCCTGACGGCGGAGCGTCTTTCGACGTTTGGGCCAATCGCATCAGCTCCCGGAGCTGACACGTCCAAGTCACTGTCCTTATTAGTGACTGGTTCCTCTTGTTCAACTTGTTCAACTTGTTCAACTTGTGTGTCGACACTAATAGTCGGCACGACCGCGTCACCCTTGACGCTTCGAGAACCTCTCGAATCCGATCGAATCTGAGTCTTCTGATTCAACTCACATTTTCTCCCAACGACTCTCTCAGTCGTTGACGTCCGCGCGGGATGACCGGAGACAGCCGCGCATCACGCTGCCTCTGCTGGAGGGTCGCATGCACCGCAAGGTGCATGTGCTGCGCCGACAGGGCCGTCGCTCACTGTCGCGCCGCTACTCCTGAAGTGCACGATCGTGCGCTTCGTCCAGTCGATCACCGGATCATGCCGTGCAAGCCACGGCATGCCCAGCACCATGTCGAACTTATCGTCTAAGTCAAGTACGATAAGTTCGTCCACGTTCGTCCACGAACTTCCGCGTTCGTCCACGAACTTCTTTTCCCGATACGAGAACCGTACGCGTACGACACGCTTCTCGGTTCTAACATCGACACCCGTTGATAGTCTTACTACCAAATGACTTCGAGGTATTACTACTTCCTCGAAGTCAAGCCTCGCTAGGCTCTGCAGTCGAACGAAGTTGTTCGACGCACCACAATCTACCAACGCACAAAGAGATTTCTCTCTCTTCGAGTTTATCTTCAGGATGACAAGGTTTGGCTTGTCATCTTGCTTCTTGCAGTGAGAGTGACTCTCACTGGGGGCAGCAGTCTTTAATACAGCGTGTCCGATATCGACACGCTCGACTGCATCACCAGCAGGGCGCCCCGCGCCTGCTGGTCGTTTTAGTTTTTTGATTGCCCGTGGCGATACCCGGTATCGTCACGTCGGCCCTTGGCCGCGTGCACAGGCGCTGTGCACTCACGGGCGTAGTGACCATTGTGGCCACACCGGAAACAACGGACATTCGTTGGTCCACGACGCTGCTGAGATCCAGTAGCCGTCGCACTCGAGAGGTCCATTGGTTCGGTGCCTCCCGTCGGCTTCACCATCGGTCGCGGCATCGGCCGCGGGACGTTCACATGCAGTTTAGCCTGTCGCAGGCTAAACTCTTCTTGCATGGCGAGCGTGATCGCAGCCTCGAGAGTACTTGGGTACTCTCGGTAGAGATAGATCTTCACAGGCCCATCTTTAAGGCCCTTCATGAACGTGACGACCTTCGTCGCCTCGTCTATCGGATTGGTCACGATGTTCGAGACCAAATACCGCGCCCTTTGGGCGTAAGCATGCACGTCAGGCTTGCCCTGTTGCAGATCGAGGAACTCAGCCCTCGATCAGAACTCGTTCTGCGTGGCCTCAAACGCTTGCTTGAGCTCCTCCTTGAACCCCTCGTACGTGCTAAAGCACGTAGGATCAGTGAGTCAGCGTCCATACGCCCAATGTGGCGAAGTCGGTGACAAATTTTTGCCGCCCAGGTGTATAGTTCTCGCGCTACCCTTTTAGGGACCCGTCCCTCTTCCGAAAGTAGAACTTCTGGACGGAGAACAGGCGGGTACCTCCAAATGAGAAACCTCGCTCGGAGTGGCGTATGTACCTTGCGTGATCCCCTTCTCGGGCCGTTTGTCTTCGGCGGACCGGATTCCACCTAGTGAGTTGTCAATACAGATATAGAAAATATAAGAGTACTGAGCGCAGACGAATACCTCCGAACGCCGCTCGTGCAGTTAGTGAGAAGCAATGACCTACTAACCAGATCCTCTCCCAGAGTTATGATAACCAATCTCAAATATACAGAATACAATACACACAACTATCCGTCACTTATTCTTTTGGACCCTTGGACGGTGGGTCACACTCCAGGTTCACCGCTTGGAGATACTGGTCAATCTCCAAACGTCCCCTTTTCCATCTGACTCACGCACCACCTCCGGTTGGAGGAAAATATACAGACCAATACACAGTGCTACCACACAGTAATCTATCAATAATTCCAGGGGCCGATCACTAACAAACCTCCCAGACTGCAGATAATATGGAATGGAAAAGCTCCTCTGCGAAAGAGTGTGCTTACCAACTAATATATGGAATAGTACGGTTCACTCCCGGTATACGAGCCCGAGTCCCCGCCTAACAGTGAACTTGACCCCTTTTTGTGGGGGTGAGAATCCACACACGTCCCCTTCGCACGGTCGGTGTGTCTGGATGTCGACTTTCGGACGGGTCGGTCCTCCGGCGGGTTGCTCCTCGTCCGGCAGGCTGCTCCAATCAGGTCTTCTGGTCCCAGGCGATATTCGCCTCGCTCCCGTGCACGGAATTACGCTGCACTTGCGGGTCTTGAGGCAAAACGGATTCTGTATTAGGTTATCTTGGTTTCTTTCTCTCTCTTTTATCTTGGCTAGAAGATCTCTCTGCTAGAGGTCTCTTGCGTTCTTGGCGTCGATCTTCGACACACATTCTTGTTTTATCTTGATCTTTGTATGGTGCGGCGTCCCAGCTTCAACTTCGGGGGCGCGCAATCGTCCAACAGGTCGGGGTCGCATCCTCGTACGTGGTCACGACTGACTGGGTAACCGTGGTACTTTTATACCACTCTTCGCTCTGGACACATCTTGATATCTGACTTTACTTGGACTTTGTATGGGCGTTCCATCCGGGATACCACCACTTCCACGACTCCACTCTGTGACTTCCTCCTCTGGGATGTTGCTTCACGACTTGGCTCTCGGAACGTAAGTCGCCCATTCGGATTGGAACGTTCCCCGGATTCGTCCATCGTGGAAGGTTTCGGCCTTGTCATCCCATCTACGGGGTCCCTCCATGCCGGCTTCGTGACTCCGATTGCTCGTCGTTCGGAGTGCGCTGGTCGTACCGGTTTTTTTTCCTTTACATGTCGGTTCACAAATCTGAGTATGTGGCGGCCAGTGAATTTTTGTTCAGTCACATCGTGTCACCAACTCCTTGCTCGTCCGCCAAGGCACGACATGGCGAACGCAACCTTCGACAACGGGTCGACGATGCGTCGAGCCGTAATAGCAGTGTCGCCTTCGACAAGCCAACGGAGGAGAGGCTCGCCCTCTCTTCCTACGTAGCTGTTCACGTGGAGTTTCAACGACTCCACGTGCGGTGTGGACGGAGTCGACACCGTAGCGTGAGCAGCGATCTCGCGCTGTTCTTTCATGATGAAACCCAGAGCAACCCCGTGTTGCTCTGTAGGCGACAGCGTGCGCAGTATTGTCGCTACTGCCGCTTCTCCAATGACCGTCGCCAGTCGTTGGAGCGCCTCCCACTCTGGGTCCGCTAGGTGGGGACAGTCTCCGCGTGCAACGTGCGTTGCAGGCGCATTTGAGCTACCAGTGGACATGTTCGTGTCCACAGGCAGGTTCTCAGCCCCGCGTTCGTATTCGATACGAACGTGTGGTTAGTCGGTCGTTGGACGGACTACAAAGTGCTACCAGGTGTAATGGGCTTACTTAAGCCCAATACTTTAGCTTACACGTGAGCGCACGTGTATGAGGAAGCGTAGGTGTATTAAACTTAGATTAAGTATACTTGTGTCCACAAGTATAGTTAAACCTAGATAAAGGTACAATTAGTAGCTTTTGAGGTAAAATGAGAACTGAATTGAATGTTAACTGTGGTTTCCTCCTAAAACTGATATCTATAAAGAGAGGTTCTGCCAACGAGTGGTTGGCAGAATCTCGGGCCTAATGCATGACTCTTATTGGTGGAAAGCAGCATCTTTCCACCAATAGTATTGCTTCCTAATATGAATGGTGACCACAGTGTGATGTGGTCTACCCGAATGTATCCATTAGTGCATGTTGCACTAAGGTGGAGGTGAACCGAATGTGTAGCCCCACTACACGAGCGTTTACGACCTTCCGTCGTTGAACACCATCGCAATGACAAATATGAACACCGTCCTACCAATCGGACAGTGTTATCTTCCGGGGGGGGGAAGAGGAAGACTTTCTCTGGGCTTTAGAGCAACTGAAATGCATGATGGAATCGTACGGGATCTCCGAGCCGTCCATCATTTTAACAGACCGAGCTCTAGCTTGCATGAATGCTCTCGATCTCAAGTTCCCGGATGTACCGTCTCTCACATGTCGATGGCATATGAATCGTAATGTCCTTGCCAAGATTACGACGATATTTGGCCAGGTTGAGATCGTTTCGCAAGCACCCGGTCAAGACAAGTATGAAAACACCGTAGCGACGGCTCAATTTAGGGAGCTATATTTCGATTGCGTCGCGTCCCCGACAGAAGTCGACTTTGAAGAGCGTTGCAATGCGATCAGGTCCGCAAGCGTCGAGATGGCAGACTATCTTGACCTGCACTGGTGGGAGTATAAAGAGAAGCTGGTGAAGTGCTGGACATGTCGTTACCTACACTTTGGTTATCGAGACACTTCACCCGTAGAGGGTACACACTCAAAATGCAAACGATGGCTGGAAAGCTCTCGCGGGGATCTACATACCGCTTTCGAGAAGTTGCTTCCGTGGTAGGGAACCTGTATCAAGAATACAAGCGTTGCTGTTGAACGTGACGTCGGCAAGGTTTCACACGTTCATCAAGATGAACGGTACTCGGCCGTTGTGATGTATATCAGTCGGTTTGCGCTTGATCAAACAGCAGAGTTGTGGAAATCCGCACTCCAAATTGTACGGAAGCAGAACCCCGTGGGGTGTTGCACTGGTATTTTTAGACGATCCAACGGAAGGCCATGCGTGCACGATCTAATTGAAATCATCAAGTCGGAGCGTCAGTTGAAATTGCAAGTCCAACAGTTCCATAAACATTGGTTGACGCGACGTGACCATTTGGAGAGACCCGAGTCGAGAACACTAGAGCCGGCGCCATTTCGACAAAGCAAATCCTCCAAACGTAGGAAGCCACTCAAGAAAAATCAAGGAGCGACAGGAACGTCACGTGAACCAACATATAGTGAGCGTGTTGACTTAAATCACCCAGCACCATACCCACCACCGATGCCTGCACCAAGTTCGACATTCACCGACCTATTGCTGTCGATCACGAGTTTCAATCCTTACCCCCCCCCCTCCTTCATTTCCTGTATTGAACCGTAGCGCAGAGAGTCAAGCCCTAGCCCGTCAGACAGATCCACCCCAGTTGCAAACTGATTTCCTGCCAGCGCGTACCTGGGGATATGCTGGGCGCAGACCATACTAGGGGATATAGTCACCATTTATGTTATATATTATTATCATCTATACAATATATGATTTAGCAATGCATCAAGTGAAAAAATCATGTTTGGCCGAATTTGGTCAAGTAAGATCCTTTTCAGTGCAGTTAAGACCCCTTTACGTGAAAATAAGTACGATTCTGGTCCCCAGTAAGACGGGATATGGTGTTGTACAATTTCAAGGTAGCCCGAGTAATAGACTGCGTAAATACTGTATTGAGAGGACCAAAAATAACGTTATATGATCAATCACGACAGTCAGTTAATAGAAAAGGATCAAAGCGATATTTAGGACAGAACAAACATTGATATTTTAATTTAATGCTTTCAGGCGAGCTAGTAGTATTTTCCTCACTTGGGTGACCACCAGAAACAGCAATTGAAGACTCCGGGATCTTAGAGAGTAGATGATCCACGACATTCGGCAACGGGTCGCAAGCGAGTGGAATACCCCATTTGCGACGTAGGTAGTAAGCTTTATTCTGACTCTTCCTGCACTCCTTCTGCTCTGCAGCTCTTTTCTTAGTAGCCTTCTTGCTGCAATCGAATTTCTTACGTTGTTGCCGTTTCTTAGAGTAAACCGAGGCGAAGTTCTTCTTGCATTTACTGCATCGTCGATCGAGAGGTCCGCTTTTCTTCTTGCCCTTTACCTTCTTCGCCTTTACCGCCATTTTGAGAATGTGCTGAACTAGAACAGTGTCTCCACGTTTCGTGGTCAACTACTATCAGTCGTAGCAATTTCTTAAACCTGCGCGGCTTTTTCTTTGATAGATCGGGTTATCAGCAATTGAATAAGTTGCCTATCTCTATTCACCTATATGCACTTTCTCTACATGTGAGTCACCCTCGATCTCCGTAGCCTCGATCTCCATAGTTTTTCCCGTGCGGGAGCGAAGTCGTGCCAAAAGCGATAGGGCGTTTTTTTAGCAGCATTCAACACATGAACCAACGTAGAAGACGGAATGCCACGCTCTTTACATAAAGAAATCCGTTGCATTGAGTCCACATAGAAGGAACGTAGCTGTCCAAGCACCTGATGGTGCAGTTGCAGCTTACATGGTCGGCCTCCTTGGGTCGATAGACAGGTATAATGTAAAATGGAGCGAAGCGCTCTAACAGCATGCAAAAGGCAGACCAGTCACAATACATCACGAATGACTTGTTGTTAGCCGTCAGGTTAACTCTATCATGCCCAAACAAACGCACCGAGACAGGCTGCTGGTGCTGATGAAGTTCTCGCCTGTACCGCCCGACCATGTGTTCATCCAGCTCGCTCTCGCAGGATCCTTCAGGCAGTAGAGGGCAACGTAATGGCGCATACGGACCACTCATCCCTACAAATATCTCCATACAACCTTCTGCGTATCTTCCGCAGTTTGGCTTGCTCCTCCTAGGCGCCGCAAACAACGCCAGCAGGACGCTAGAGCTGTCCAACGCAGCTTCACTCTTAGTGAAGAGGAGGAGGGATGATGGAGATGTACACCATACCGACGTGGGTTGCCGGAAAAGGTTAACAACGTGCCAAGGGAGGCGTTGACACCGTTCACTTTGTTCTATATTTTGTCCCATGTAGTAGTGTCACCCCCGACTTCTATAATATAAATAAATCTACGAAGTTAGACACAGTTACTTTTCAAGATCGGTTTCAGATGCCATTTTAGAGCGTAGCGCCCGAGTTGATTTCTAATATGGGGTTTTGACATATTAAACAGGGCATAAAACTTTCAATAAAACTGGTTTATGAGGGTTTTAACCCCCCCTCACTCACGCGTTGTATATGCATACATGTAGTGAAAAGGTACGAAATGACACATGTAGTTTATACAACATGTTAAAAACATTGAGAATGCACAGGGCTAGGTTGGGAACTCGCACATAAGCTCAACAATTTTTCAAGGGAACGCCACTTCAAAGTTTGGCAGTGATTGCTAATTGCAAAAGCGTGTTAAGAGGCTCCCGCCATTCATTCTCTGTAATTCAAGATATGGGTTCGTATGCGCGGACTTGGCAAGAAGCGGTGTCGCTGCGTTTTCTAACACGACGACACCACAGAGGATGATAAGGACGAGGAGGAACAGAAGGACGAGGAGGGGGTTGCAGTGATGGCGGCCCTAGAGGGGCTAGCGAGGTAGAGAGTGCAGTGGAAGGAGACTCCTCAAGTGAGAATGCGGCGGGTAGTGAGTAAGGCTAGGGCATTTTGTAGCTGCTGCTCGGTTCAGCTAACCTGCTTCAATACATTTCGTTGCAATCCATGATGTCTTTATGCATAGCCGAGCAGGTTTGTTCTCCAGGGGGCCAAAAAAACCGTGAGTGCGGGGGGGGGGGTTAAAAGGACCCCATTGGAGAGAAAAAGGTTAAGGCTCGTACCAATGCGATCAAGACGTGGGTCCCTCGAAGAACGTTCTGAAATGAGTGAACTTCGGAAATGAGTGAACTGAGCGAAGAAGGGAAGGTGCGCAGTTGTTGATACTAGTAGTAAGTGCATTCCAAGTGGCCAATAAGATAGGAGCTGAATATGCCTGAAATAAAAGGCTTATTAAACGCAGTTATTGCTGGGTAGAATGCACTGTATTGCTTCTTTGCTACGCATGAGTGCTTGACAGCGTGTCTTAAATTAAGTTAACGTCAAGTTGGCCAGTCTGACAGTCCCCTGAGCCTGTGTATCGCAAAACCGTCCAAGGTTCGAGCAACCAGAAATGCGAATAATTGAGCCGGGTGGTGGCAAGGGGGTGTCGTCCAAGTCTAAGCCCCATGTCGTGGCAGTGAAAAGTAGGGATCGACGTCCGCTGTATTTTCCGTGTATTGGTCACGGAATAGCTGTATTTACATCATTAGTTAGATCATAACCATATCAACAGTACGAATCATACATCCAGCAGCTTCTCGAGCGGTTCTGGCGAATCGGTGACAATAAAGTGGATGCGTACAAACTGTCATTGTTTGTGCTGGTGACCGGACACCCACAGAAACTTCATGATTACTTGCCCGGGACTTGGATTGTCCCGAATATGGGTATGAAGGTATGAAATAAATGTCGTACCCAGTAACAATCGTGGTAGTACCTATAAGTCTCTTGAAATACAGCTTTGCTTGTCATCAACAGTAGATATCGCTTGGATTGTGTTGTCAATTTCCCGAGCAGCAAGAAACTCCCGCATTTTTGGGACGGCGTTCGCCGCGTTGAAGCTTGCTCGGTCGTTTTAATCACAACGGAGGGTCCTCCTGGTAGATATCAGTCTTGCTGGAACGTTCCTCGCGACTTGTGGTTGCCGGTCATTATTCGAATTGAACGGCTAACCGGACAAACAAGTGCGATACAACGCCCTGATTGTCTCCCAAGTACTGCCAACAGTACTTGGGAGACAATCAGGGTATGCATTATGTTGAAGTCTGCCGGCATATCGGTGTTGAAGATGGCGAAACATATCCCGACATATCTTGCAAATTGACTACGCAACTTTGTTTTGTGCTTCAGATTGAGCGGGTAGAAAAAATAAGGTCGTCAATGCACGCAATTATAGCCCGACGTGAGTATGTGCTCAGATTTTGATATCCTCCTCTGTCCTTCATTCTAATTCGTTAGCCTAACTGCCTCTCAATATTAGCAATACACCGGTCACCCTTATTAGTCGTGCGACTTATTTAGTCGTACTTCGTACTTATTGGGATATATCCAGTAGAACAATCATGATTAGTCATGCACCACTATTAGTCGTGCACCACATTTAGTAGTGAACGGAAGGTTAGTGGTGGCAGAGAGCTGTAAAGAACACATGTCTATCCCTGCAGTTCATTTTCCAAATGGCGACGGACAGCAAGCGCAGTCTCCAGCACGTTGTCTCACTGAGCAACCGAGTGAAATGTGTGGAGTTGATTGAGATCGACGAAGGGCTTAATGGCGAGAAAGGTCTTTTTGGTCGAGCTGTCGCTCAATTTCCAGCTCTTTTTCGCTCATACACACGGCGAGTTAACCCCAACAAAGCTCGCGATTGGTGGAAGAAGCGGGATCCTACTCGAGCCAAGCTCAGCGATAAGAAGCAACTGAAGTACGCCAGTACCAAACGAGGCACGCACCAACAATTCGTAGTCAAGGCTCTCCAGGGCCGCGGTCGCAAGCTGGAGGCTCAGTGGGAATGGCTTTATCCCCGGCGATTGAGTGAATTTGAGCGGCTACGACGCGCAGGCGTAAAGTTTTCGATTCGCTTGGTTATGGACATGACTACAGTTCTTGTAGAGGACAGCACTGATCCCGTGTACAACACAGCTCTCAGCATTAGAGGCGTCTCCTTCCGAAAAAAAATACGGAGCGTCGTATACAAGATTTCATGGAGCGCTTCAATATCGTTTATCGTCGCTTCAAGGGCAACAAGCAGGTCAGCGAAGAAAAGCAGTTGCAGATCGACATTTATATTGCGGCTCATCTTGGAAAGTTAAAGAGGCAATTCGACGACAAAACGATTGACCCGGATCAGATATACATCATGGACGAAAGTCATTTTGTAATTGACCTCGATGATGGCAAGACCCTGGACTTCCAGGGCTCTGAAGAGGTTAAGTACCGCAAAATCGTTTCAGGTAATTTATTTGGAGCTATTTGTGTGCTCACGTCAGAATTATGACTAATTTTGTATTACTGATATTATTACAGGGTGGGAAGGTATCACGATGTGTGTGCTGTTAAAGGGGGGCACCAACGCCAAGATACTTTGCCCGATGCTCATCTTCAAGAATGCCAACTCGAGCCATCCAATTCAAGGCCTTCCTGACAATGTGGACGGTGTATGCTACCGCTCAACGCCTAGTGCATTCATCAATAACGTCATGATGATGGAATGGCTACGTGATGTGCGTTGTTGGGGACCTGGGGGGCCTTTCGCAGGGGAGCGCATACTGTGTATGGTCAACGCGAGTGGACACTCTAGTCCCGACGTGGAACAAGGAGGCAAAGTGTTACGGACAACTATCAACTATTTTCCTCCAAAGGCGACCGATCGTGTTTAGCCGGCAGATCGGTTCCCTATTCAGCGGATTAAGACACATTGGCGCAGCATATGCGAGGCACGCAACATGCAAGCAATATGTAACGGGGAATAGGCGACAAAGTCAGGAGCTTTAGCGAATCCTGAAAAAAAAATTCTTGGAGACTGCAGCGGAGTGCATTCGACGAGTCAATCTTGAAGTTGACAAAGCCGGGGTAATTGGGCTAAACAGTCGATGCTGGAATGTGGTTTGGATATCCCAGCCGATGGTGTTTGGAAGTTAGTCAGCTTAGTAAGAAATTGCGCGAGCTTGTGGCAGCTCACCCAGCAGAGTTTGAAAGAGGCTATCAAGAAGTAGATGTACCAGGACTAGATAGCACTAGTGATTCCACGTGATTTAGTAGTGCACATAATATAGTCGTGCACATAATATAGTCGGTCTTCATTTTCCCCCTCGCAATTTCCCCTACAATTAGTGAGGGCTGACTAATAAGGGTGGCCGGTGTATATACATGTACTTACGACCACGGAGTAGCTCGTTGTTATTCATATCTAGAATGATCAGGGCAAGGCACTAAATGTGATTTATGGCGATATTTCGAACGCGCGTGTACCTGTTCAAGTTGGTGTGATCCACGGTATCTGTAATGGGCATACTTAAGCCCAATACTTTAGCTTACACGTGAGCGCACGCGTATGAGGAAGCGTAGGTGTATTTAACTTAGATTAAGTATACTTGCGTCCACAAGTATAGTTAAACCTAGATAAAAGTAAAATTAGTAGCTTTTGTGGTAAAATGAGAACTGAATTGAATGTTAACTGTGATTTCCTCCTAAAACTGATATCTATAAAGAGAGGTTCTGCCAACGAGTGGTTGGCAGAATCTCGGGCCTAATGCATGACTCTTATTGGTGGAAAGCAGCATCTTTCCACCAATAGTATTGCTTCCTAATATGAATGGTGACCACAGTGTGATGTGGTCTACCCGAATGTATCCATTAGTGCATGTTGCACTAAGGTGGTGATTAACCGAATGTGTAACCCCGCTACAGTATCCTTCCCGACTAGCAAACATAGACCACGCATATTGAAATTTCAACACTGACGCTAGCAATTATCATTGTGGATGTGCTCCTGGCTAGATGGAAGCTTAAATGCGACGATGTTATTCGTTATGTTGCGTGCTTGTCATAGACTACGGAATATGCGGAGGATATGCTCTCATTTCTCGATTGACGCTGTCGCACCAGCGCTCGCGTCAATAACTGCTCCAACATCAAGACGCCGTGACAACGCCAAAATTGACTGCAACAATGAGCGCCATGACTGCCCGCCGGATGCTTGTTGAATCTGGTTCCCTAACGCTCTTCAGAGCCGCCGATGACGAGTTCATTGCCAACTTGCGCTTAGTCGCCCGTCACGATGATTTTCTAAGGAAAAACGGAACATGGAACGGCGAGGCGTTTGATCCCCTTCGTCTTCGTGTCCAGCTGCCTGCTGCAATGTACCGAGTGTTGGAGAATAGTTTTCGCCACCATTATTTGACTTTCTCGCACTGCGCGGCTACCGAGTAGAGCCATTTGCGAACATTGGCTGGTGCGCTGGGTTCGCCCGTTCGTCGTGACCTCACCCTCCCGTACCCGACGCTTATACCGCTGATCTGGGCACAATTTCTGTCGTACTTTTCGTTGCCACACACCACGACATCATCCTCACCGGCTACGGATGGAACCACCTCGTTGCTCTGTGTTCCGATGCGCAAACGATCCGTCTCAATAGAGGATACATGATAATGCTCCGTGGCGACTTCATCAGCTCCACCACTGGCTATGAGACGAACGATTTCCGCATGCGCGAAATAGAGAGAGCTGCGCCTCAATTCGTGGGTGTCATTGACGACTTCTCTGTCCCCGACGAGAACTCGTTTTGCGACGTTTAGGTTGATCTTTTGTGGTGTCAAGCACATTGTCACTGTCAAAGCATTTGAATCGTTATCACTCATTTTGCTTTGGCCCGCCTCGCGGATGAACGAACCAGTGGGATGCCGCGGTGAAGGTTTAGCATTTTTAAGATAGGTATGTGTTCAGGAGTGTTGATTTTGTTACCTTCACTTTCTTCGTTGATGTCCTATTCTACGCCGTTTCATTTAAGTTTAAGCACTTAAATAGATAGTATTTTATTCGGCATTACCATTATGTGTTCTATACATTTCACAATTGAGACAAAGTCGCCAGCATCGCCCTCTCACTGAGCCGCTGAAGCCGCTCGGCTTCTTCAAGTGCCTCGCAGGCCCTCAGAAGGATGGGTCCCAGCCAATTACGGCTTGATACGAGGATGCCGGAGCTATACCCCGGCGGGAAGAATAGGTGGGGTGCGCTCTCGCTCCCCCAACACACGGTGACAATTCAACCCAGGCCACTACAATCTCTTGGCCTTGCCAGGGTGAACACACACTACAATAGTAGTAGGCGTGCCCTCCGACAGTCATAATCCTTCCTACCAGGTTTATCCAGACGCTACGTGTACTTACCGATAGCCGGACTTCTACCTTGAGTGGTTGAGAGGAAAAGCTGTTCTGTTATTTGTTGCCCAATGGGCTTACCTAATTTACCTTGTCTTTTCTATGTTCCTATACAAATACATAGTATAAACGCGTCCGTTTTGGGTTGCTCCGCGTAACCCACGACTCTTCGAAAAGCTCTCAGTCGTTTCAGCCCGCTGCCGACGACTCATACGGCTCTTGAAAGGTCGCCGTCAACTCGATCTCACTTGAACAGCCTCCGAAGACTCAGGGTCTGTGAGCTGTCGACTCCGTGTTTGGTGTTACTGTGTTGGATGAGGGTTGATCGGTACGTGCTGTGGATGGGGGCTGGCAGTGTGGTAGCGCTGCGTAGGGCGAAGGCAGGGTGGCGGTGGCGGTGTATGTGTTGCAGTGTTTGTATTGTGGTAGAGCGCGTGTATTGTTGTGCTGGGGATGTACCGTATAATACTTGTAGCATCCGACAACATCTAGCATCCGAAAAGTGGATTTCAGCCAATCGGATGAGCTAAATTGTCAAGAGTGGCACTTTACTGCTGAGCACTTCTAGCATCCGACAGTCCTAGCTTGAGCCTAAGTTAGGGATCTGTTGTGTGTAGTATACCTAATATTTGGAACGCACTCATGTCGGAAGCGCGCCAAAACAACAATGGCGCGCCAGCGCCCAGGGAGGAAGCGCGGCGAAAATGGCAAAGGCAAGCATCACCACGAGTAGCACCCACCAAGTCACTAAGACTCAATGGGCTTGTTTGGGTTAGAGCCTGAAGGACCGGGAACTTGAACCGGGTTGATGTTTCCTCTGTGTACAGTGGTTTCCGCGGGTCAACCAACAAACCCAGCGTCACTAGCCACGGCCAAAGGCTAGCACGCTCTCTCACGCAAATATATTAGACACCCTGTGATGTCCTCTGATAACGGCGTAGCGTTCTAAATGCTACACGTGATACGAGCAAATATGGTTCCTCGCGCTTATTTGTGAGCTGATTTGTAGATCACCATTTAGTAACGACAATATTCCTTAGCTTATCACCCTGAACTTTGTAGACAATCAAGTAAATGCCACAGACGATAGAAAATTTCTCTACCCGAACTGAGAGGCGGTGCGGCATTCCCATCGGGCTTGGCGTCAGTTTGATTTGGCATGGGCTATATGGTCGTGCATCTGAGAACAATGGGAACAGATCCGAATAAGTCAACCCTTCCATCGCCATCGCAGACAAGCATCGATGTATTCGCACAATCAGCGCCGCGTATGCCACGCCTGATATTTTCACCGAATACCCTCGAATACTGTCGCACTCACTGCAAAATCTAGTTCCAGGCTGGTAGATAAGATTTTCGAGAATACATAAGGTTCCATTTTGTCGTGTAGGAACACGCCAGAATTATACAATGTAGGCACACTTCCCCATCACCAACACCCTCAAGCGTAGTTCAGAACCCTAAATCGTGAAGCTGGCTGCCACAAATCACTATCGAGACCACAAGATCATGGACGACATGCTCGCAAAGTTCTTTCCTAATGTTGAGGGCAAGTTACGTGAGACCAAGCGCAAGTCAATCTATTTGTGGGAGTCGCAGCGGGCTAAGATCGAGGCGGCGTGTGAAACTACAAAGGGCGGCCAGCTGAAATCCATCCGGGATTTGGGGACGGCGACGATGCTATCTCTGGATGGTGAACGCGAAATCGTCAAGTGGATAGACAGCCTGCGTGCAGAGGCGCCCCTGTTTCGGCCTTCATGCTGCAACGGAAGGCGCTCGAGATAGCA
>JAHQIV010000370.1:0-22715 GCA_030463285.1 Phytophthora europaea
TATCGTTTCTTTATATGATGAAACGGGATACCAAATATATCTTCGAGTTCTTGTGTGTATTTTCTGTTAGTTATCGTTCTTCGGTACGATGCAACAGGATCAAGATTCGTCAACATAAATTTGATTCGGCTTACCTCCTGGATCACCCATAGTTTTTTACGCAGCGTGGCGATTTCTATACATTTTTTACAATTCATACTTGATATATGCTAATCTATATATATATATATGATATACAATATATTTTGAATTTTCTGTAAGCAATAAAGATACCTATATAGTCAATATGGATGTGAACCTAGAGTTCATTGACTATGATCTTTTTGATGATGGTTATGTCTATGACAACTCAACGCTACTAGAAGATAGTTCTAAGATCCCACCAAAACGTAAGCCAGTTGAAGAAACAATATTCAGGCCAAAGTTAAAAAAAAGTGTCGCCTAATCGCGATTTTAAGCGTCCTTTCATTAAGCTATCAAGTAAAGAATAATTTACTTGTATTTTTTTGTGTCTTCCGGTATTCCTTTTCGAGTGTACTCTGCTCGTTTTTATTAATCAGTCGAAGATTTGAGAATGGTTCCCAGGTTGGTTCTTCGTAAACCTTCCACTTCACAAGGTACTTCACTTTACCGTTTTTCGTTTTCTTGTGCTCCAATATTCGCTCAGCTTCATAAATCTGATTGTTTTCAATAGGCGCGTTTGTCGGTTTATCATTGACTTTTTTGATATCGTTAGGCGACTTATAGAGGGTATGACCATTCTTAGACCGAATTTGAACTCGATAACCATCGGTTCCTACGATCTCGTAAATAGCTTTACTCCATCGCGCGTCTTCTTTATCAAATTGTTTCTTTTTTAGTCGATATAGAACGCTACTCCCAATCTCTAACTTAGTTTCAAGTTTATCCATCCATTCTCGCGGCTGTACTCTAATTCGCTTTCGATCACTGTACCTTTCGCTTCGTTAGGAGTCATTCCGATCGAACGGTGAGTTGTGTTGTTGTAATTGAATATAACATCGCTGAGAAGCTTAACCATGAGCGGTTTGTTAATCTTAGTTAAGTGCGATTTCAACGTTCTGTAGAAGCGCTCGATTTTACCCATCGTGTTGTGATCTCCGACTTTGTTATTGTAATGCGTGATTGACTTACTTTTAAATATGCTTGGGCTTGAGCATTCATGAATTCGGAGCCGTTATCAGTTGTCAAGATATCGACTTTCTGCTTTTCAAGCAATTTAATACCTTTTGATACACTACTCCACTGTTTATTCTTTAAAATATGAGCAAACCCAATTCGACTATTGATATTGACAGCCGTCAGTATCACTTTACTTTTGAAAAATGCTAAATCCGCTTGCCAAGCATTTGAGTTATGAGAAGTGATTTTGAAGTCATCATAGCTAGGTTTCTGTTCTTGGAAACGCTGAATATCGGTTTGATTAGCATACCATTCTTTAACACTTTTCAGTATTATTTTAGGTTCGATCTCCTGCGCTTTTTGATAGAGTGCTAGAACGCCTACGTAACCGGTTTTCGGATCATGATATAACTTTGATAGTATGGCCTCCATTTGTCTCTATAGTATACGACATAAAAATGAGCCATAAAAACTCCCATTATTATCTAATGATTTGAATATAGACGCTGGAAACTAGGTGCGCGTACTTAGATGGGTAGTGGAGCAGTTGATATACCATCCGAGAGCACTTGTCGCTTGTTATAATAATAATTCAATTCCGTTTTGCTTTGTCTGTAGGTGATAATTGCCTTATTCTTCTTACAAATGCGGAACCCACTGTTTACGGCTTTGGGTGTTATTTGATCGCGAATGACTGTTTCAATTTTTTCCGGTATTAGTTGATCAACGTTTTTTCCGCTTTTGAACACCTTAGCTGATAATTTGAAATATCTGACCTTATCCTCACCATTTTCGTTAACGGTGCATTTGTCTTTGTCTAACTTATATTCCTCGTCAGGCATATAGCAGTTGTAATTTTTCGAAGATATAGCAACGATAGCATCATCACCTTGCCATTCCTTCTTAAATAGACCTGGTGAAGTCTGATCATACGCGCACAGCTTCTCATCATAATCTCGAGGGAACCATTCGTATTTTCGTCTCTTAAATTCTTCAGCTAAGTGAGGCTTGATACACTCTTCAAATGGTTTATCACTGCTGAATGCGATGTATGCGCTATCGGTATCCATCTCCTGATACTGGAAATCACTTCGATCAATGTAATAATCAATGAAATCATAGTAGAACTGTAACATTCGAAGTTTTGCAAGCTGATAGATCGCAATACTAAGATGAATTGGTTTTTTCGCCCTAATACTTCTTTTCTTCATGGTAATCTCCCAAGCACCTCCGAGGTCTTCCATCTCATGGAACGTAAAGTGTTCCTTTCTCTTGTAAGCTGCTTCATCCGAGTGAACCTATTTTACGCTCTTGTGTTTCGTCATGTCCATACCAGAGCGTCCAAAAGCGCTATTGCCTACCAGTTTCATCATATCGCCAATCATTTTCTTAGTCTTCTCTTTTTTACCTGGACGACGAGCATCTGAAACCTAATCCATGAAGTTTTTGAATACACGATGTCCATTGCATTTAATGAAACTATACATGTTTTTGATTTCCATTCCATGACTTAGATACCATTCGAGAAGAGGCGTGTATATAAGAACCTTTTCACCGAAATAGCTGCCAATAAGCTTACGAGCCTTCGTGCAAAATTAGTAGATTTATCTTCCCTGTATTTCTTCTTGCACTCCTGATTGTACTCAAACATATGAGAATCGACAACGCTTTCATCATCTGGGTCAATTTCAACGTTTTTGAATATAGCTGTCATTTCAAAGAAATAATCCTTGAGGAGTTCAGGTGTTATAATATCACATCAAGAAAGCCGAATATCTTATCATTCATGATATCATCGATCATTTCTGGATAAGGTTCGATAGTGGTTAATCGTCCGCAAGGCATCTCACTACCTAGTGCCCAAAGATACAAAGCATTTGCGTCATAGCCGATAACCTTCATACACTTCTTACCACCTCGAATATCCGTCTCTTTACGTTTAGCGTATCGATTAAATATAATCGAAGGACCGCCGACAATGTTATTTTTCATCTTATCGTAGATGTATTTTTCTTCTTCATCTATAGAGTAAACCAACTTATCTAAATTATACTCGAGAAGCTTTTTTTTTACGAAAAGCACTGATGCTCATGTTTTTCGCGCTGCATTACACGAAATGCAGGTAACCATAACATTGTCATTCGTGTGTCCGATATTATTACTAATACGATCAACAGATGCGGTATCAGCAGTAAGAGGCGAATAGCATAACGCACAGAGATATTTCTGGTTGTGCATAACTGTATTGACTTTCCCGTAAGTCATATCGAACTCACGATCTGCTTTCAGATCTTGATCGCGATATCCATTGAAACGATTTATAGGAAAATCAAAGCCTGGTGCAGCGATTCGAGGCATATTTTTCAAGTTCTGGAATGCAGTTTGATACATGATTTTCTCTGACAATCCTGGAAGAGATACACCATCGGCAAACATATCAAGACCAAATTTCATAAAGAATTATTTCTGTTTCTGGATAGGTTTGCAAAATGGTTATACATCCTGATTATTATACCAAATCAGTAGATCGCGTATGGTTTGCATATTGTATCGCTCCCAAATAAACTATAAATGCTTGTAATCATCAGCAGTGAGCTTTGGTTTTTTCATTTTACTATCAAATGCTGATTGAGGTGGTAGCTTAGTCTCGTTTAAAACTTCGAAACTGGTTAGATATTCATAAGGGAAATGTCCTTCTTTTAATCCGCAGGTGCATTGAATGTTATCCTCACACTTGCATCCACCGAGATATGTGGTCAGATAACTGTCGAGCGATATTCCAGCCGGGCAGTAATTCATAATATCCAACATCTTAAAGTTCTTTGTTGAAATACACATATAAGAAGGATTTTTAATAACGTTCTGGATTCTAGCATTGAGAGCTGCAAACAGCTCGTGCTTGCTTAGATTAATGTTATATCCACCGCTGTTGAAACCAAGAATAGGAATTCGCATCAGTTGCTTTCTAAGTTTTATGATGCCCCCCTCTTTGATTTTCATGTTATCTCCTTCACCAACCTCGATTTTATATTCCTCCTCAAAATCGCCGAAATTTAAGATATAATCCTCTAAATCAAGATAGTCAGGTTCCTCCGCGATCTCCTTTTGAAGTTCTTCAACGTATTTTTCACCTTTTTGAGTTGCAATCATCTCTTCAAATTCATAACAAAATTTCGTGATATTGTATCTCTGGATTTTCTTCACAGCTATCTCAAATTGCTCGATCATTCGTTTGATGAGATTTGCAGCCAATTCATCTATTATACAAATTGCTTTGCTGCTATAGCTGGTTCCAATACTAACTGAAATAGGAATGTGGACATTCACTAATTCTGTGTTTGCACCATATTTTTCATTAACAGGTTTCAAAACAAATTCAAAGTCGTACACAATGAAATGATCCGATATGTAATCAATATCATCCTTGTATGCGTGACTTCGATACTTTCGAATGATCTTGAATGGATTTTCTTGCGGTACGTACATCGTAGGTTCCTTAACGAAGCTGGTGATGTAGAGTTCATTGCAGCGATTTCTCTTGTGATTATTACGTTCACCAGCTGTTTTAAATATCATGTTACACTTCGGACAATGGAATTTCTTTTCGAACATGTCAAGATTCGTGATATACATTGCATGACTCTCGTGTAAAAGGATGTTAAGAATGCTGTCATAGCCTTCGCTTGCTTCACGCCTGATATCAACATTTCCGGTTTCAGTATCCATCGTGAAAACGTTTATACCAACTTTGAAACATTCTTCGATATCATCACACTGCATCAGATCAATTGGCTTAAAGTTCTTGTATAGCTTGGTCGTGTACTCAATGCTTTTAAAGTTACAATACTTTTTGAATGTATCCTTTGCCTCTGTTTGCATGTATCTGTAATTTTTCTTAGAATGTGAACTTTGATGATATGCCACGCAATAGAATACGCATTTGTTGTTAGTCTTAGGAAAGTTTACTACATGACGATTATTTCTTATGAAATCAGGAATCAGTGCATCACTATCGCCTAGTCGATGATTGCGAAAGTAAATGAATACTTTGAAAGCCGTAATCTCCACTAACTGATAGTGACTCGAAGGATATTTTAGCTTATCAGCAAGCTCCAATGTTCTGATTTCACTAATAGCTCGTGCTATATCTTCTTTTTTACTAACAGCAAACGGCATATCGAAAACGGAAGTATTACCAATGCGCGGATGCCAATACGGACGATCATTTGGGTCGGTCTTCGACTGTAAGCGATAACCAAGTGCAACGTTGAATTTGAACGCTCTCTTCTGCGAATATAGGATCTGCTCTAGTCTTTCATAGAATTCCCCAGCCGAAATATGTTCATATAGGTGAGACTCACCGTGACTTATCTTTCGACCATCACTCGAAAAGCGATCAATAGGATCCTCCTTGAAGTTGGCAGATAGATGATTTTTAAGATGTTTCATCGATACGTTGTACTGCTTCGCAACTAATTCTCTGTTACCCTTTTTGCTGAAGTCTCCAATGTAAATTATTCTACCCGTCCTACCGCGAACCTTAACCCGCGCGTTGCAGGACCATCTCTTGAATTGAATACCTAGTCGTCTGAGTCCTTCGATCTCGTAACCAAACATGTTCGTTGTATATCCGCCGTACTATATTTTATAGTATTTTATATCTCAAGATAATGCTTTTAATATATGATTAAACACAAAAAACAAAACAAAAACTTTTTTTTTGTTTTTTCGTTTCTTTCGTGATTTCAGTATCTACACTGTCTGAAACCTCAACTCTTCCTGCAATTTTTCGTTTTTGTTTCTTTCGTTCATGTTTCGTTCTTTGATTTCCTCGCTTAGTGATTTCTTCCTCGTGTAAAGCGTTAAACGCGATCTGTTTTCGCGAGACGTTCCTCTCTATTCTTCTGATAGTATCGCTTTTGAGCGGCTTTAATTACATCTTGTTTAGCTCATAATTTTCGCGGACGTAAACCAATTTAATAATTATTGTATTAAATAACAATGCTTTTGTTTATATATTATGAATTATTGTGTATCAGAAATGAAATTAATTAATTAATTAATTTCAATTCCGCAAAAAAGATGATTTGTTTACTGTTCTGCTTGCCAGATTTGGTGCTTTTTAGTTTTATTGTGATTGGATATTGTTCCGTTTCGATTTCCGGTTATATTCAATTTGGATCCACAACCACATGTATACTCTCCATACATTCGATTTCTATGTTCATCACTGCCATAGTGCTGTATCTTGTTTGAGAGTTTAAATGTGAGACCACACGCACATTGAACTACTTTATTAGGTGTTTTCACATAATCTACATGCAATTTTGTGTGTTTATGATCCATTTCATGTGCTCTTTTTATCTTAGCTCCACATTCACAAGTTATTGTGGCTTTTAACCTTTCTTTATGCTCCTTACCATTCAAGTGATCGCATTTATCACTGAGTTTAAAACTCTGACCACATGCACAAACCTCAACGGTATTATTAAACGTTTCGGGATCACCCTCCCAGTGCTGATGATGTTGAGTCTGTTTATGTATTTCACTGTTTCTTCGATGAATCTTCCAACCACATTCGCAGCGTATGATCTCCTTCATGTATGACTTTCCTTATATGCATATAACGAATTTCCACAATATTCATATCCGGAATAATACGCCATGATGTAAATGTTGGTTGATCGTATGATATGTTGTTATTATACTTTTATATTTCTTATATCAGGATGAACTCAGTTTTATATATCCAAAAATTGAAACTTCTTTGGCAATATTATAAGTTGATTTTCTGAAGGGTAGTCCCTTGATGATATTGTAAGTTTAATTTCTGAAGGGTGGTGCCTTGATGATGCTGTGAGCATATTTTTCGGAAGGGTGGTGCCTTGATTGTTGAATTTAATATGCTTCCTGTAGATATAAGAGCTTGAGGGTGATTATGATTAGGGTCATTTTAGGCGTAGACCCTAATTTACATAAAAGAGGCTATTTTAGCTTCTTTTACTTATAAGCGTTTAAATATAAAATATTTAACGTTAAATTGTCTGAAAACCCCGAATTTTCAAAATTCACCTATATCCTAGTTACACATTGCTGCATTCGCTACAACTATTCTTGCTTTCTAAGTTGCCCGATGCATAAAGTATGCTATATCGTCGTGTATGCTACATCGGCGTGTATGCGCTCTTTGATGCTTTTGTAATACAGAAGCTTCCACACAGTCTCACCAATAATTGCTGGTCTCGTCTGCCTCTGCTGAGACCACAATATCTGATAATGCTGGCACAGTACGTGTATACAAATCAGGATCGTATAAAGGCACTAAGTACGAAGCGACGCTTGTAAGAAGTCGACAGGGTGTACTGACGAGTATTGCTTTACTTGTATTTCTTTTAGGTAGACACCCTCAGTACCCACGTGCGTGCGCAGCAAAAACACACCACGCCTGACAAGGCGTATTGCGCCACGGCGCCACCGGCCTCTATCGCACATCTCGTGGGGCGCATACACCGGCGCGGGGCGTGCACGCGAGCAAGGTGCGTTGCTGCCTATCCAGCAGTTTTGTTACCTACGGTTGCTCATCCTGGTTGTTGTGTGGTGCTGTAGGAGTGGCAGGAACGTAGCGCGCCGGGGCCGAGACGTACATGCGGGCCAGGTGCGTCGCTGCCTATCGTGCTGTGTTATGGCCTCTGTTTGCTCACCCTGTTTGTTTTGCAGTGCTGCAGGAGTGACTGAAGTTGAAGAGCGCCGCGTGGCGCGCTGGGGCCGAGACGTACACCCGGGCAAGGTGCGTCGCTGTCTATTGGACTGTGTTATGGCCTACGTTTGCTCATGCTGTTTATGGTACTGTGCTGTGGCAGCCGCTGTGCGCCACGCAGCCCACCGGCATGCGGACGATCTCACGAGTTAGGTGCGCTGCTGGAAAAAGCAACGCACATCAGTATCTTGTTTGTCATGCTAAAGACTTACCATCGTTCCGACAAATGCTTGAAATTCAAACTAGAATTTCAAATGAAGCCTCATTACCATATTAGTACTTAACGAATACCTTTAGAATGCGTCTTGCATTGGCTAACTTCATTGTCACTTTTGCCAGCTCGCCAACGCTTCCCCAATGGATCTCCTGTTTTCTATCCAGGAGGACGTGCTCAAACAGAAAGAACAAGAGGCCGTCATTTACTTCTCGCACGTGCAAGAACTCCGCGAATCTATTATGACGACTCGTCCTGCTCGGGATGTGGTTGCCACATTGAAGCTGCGCTGTATTTCAGCAGAGCGACTAAACGGTTGTAGTGGCAATCGTGTCACCGGTATTAATTCGATGGGCTGCGTCGACTGGGAGCGGGTGGTGCAGGAGCTGCGTGATATCGTGGTGATAACGGTGTGGGATGACTCCACAGTCCAGACAGCGCAACATTGACTTCCGTCCAGGCGCAGTGTACGTGCTCCACCAAGTTGAGTATGTCGGATTCCTTGACGGAAGCGCAAAGCGAACTGTTCACTACGAAGTCAACGATGCCTACAAGATTCGATAGGTAAGTCCGCCGTTGTCGAAGCTGAAGTGACCACGGACTAGCGTGAAGCCTACCACGGCATGTTCGACAGCGTCCACGCCTTCCTCGGCGGCAACCTGCTAATCGTATAAGCAGCAGCTGTCTAATGATATCAGGCTCTAAGGTAGCTATCATGCACTACCAACAACAAATTGAACACAAACCTTCATGAGATCGCTGTAGTCTTACCACAGTTAATTGGCCCCGCGGAAACAACGTTTGTCAGTTTCTGTGCTCTGTTTGCGTTGATCTGGCAAGAAGTCAGCGTCCGACTAGGGGGAGCGCGAAGCAGAAGATGGTTGCACCCACCCATCCGCAAGGCGTGGGCTTGCATGAGGCAGCCAGCTCGCCCATGAGCGATAAGATGAGCGGCACGGCCGGAGCTTGAAGTTAGGAGAAGAATCCTACATACAAAATCTAGAAATATTGTTCGCAGCCGTTAAAGCAGGCCGCTGGTACTGAGCGTGCTGTAAACTTGGGTCGTGGAGTTGCTTTATCGCACATGAACGGAATGGCTGTATTGCTGTCTATACTGTTATTTACGAAGCGCATTTTGATCGATGGTCGACATCGCTGTTAGCCCGACAATACCCGTGCTTCAACATACCTGGTACGTTTGATCTGCGGATCAGTGCATGTCGACATCGTTGCTGGAAGGTTTCCTCACCGGTTGATCTTCGTTGAAGTTCGTTAGGTGCCAGTTCCGGTACGACCTGCTGAAGAGATGCGAGACCACCAGAGCTGGGTACGTACGCTGGAAGGAAATCGTATTGATTGCCCTTCGTTGAAGCTTGCAGAGGATACGCTGCCCTGACCGGTCCGCCAGGATCGCACATTTACTCCGACATTGGTAAGATACCACCAATTTTGGGATACAGGAAGAATAGCGCGGTTCTGAGACCAGAAAGCCATGGAATGCATAGTCTGGTTTCGTTATAAATGACGTTGAATCGACAGGAAGATCGTGCATTTACGGATTTTGTAGGTAACTTAAAACAGCGAGTGGTATCAGAAAAATTGAAGAGGTAACCTATGGTCATGCTATACTTACCTACGTTCCCTGCGCTGAAATTTCGAAGCAATGAACCCGTTGTAGGTAGCTGGCACTTGTCAGTATTGTTTGTGACCGCCGAACAGTATTCATCGGCAGTATGACAAGGCCAGCCAAACCATCACGTTGTGCCAAGGCTGCGAAGCATGCTTCAAAAAAGCTAGGGAGTTGCAGCAAGAAGCAGCCAACGTCGAACACAAATACGAGCGGTACCATAAATGCAGTGGAAGCGGAAAACCAAATGAGGCGTCTAGCCCGGCACGAAGAAACAAAGAAAAGGAACGCTGGTGCTCAAGGTCTTCCCCGAAACAAGCGCCACAAGAAAACCAAAACAACGTCTGGATCCAGTTTCGAAGAAAAGTGTGATTCCGATTGCAAAGGTATATACTTTGGAATTGACTACAACTGGCGAACGCAACAGTTGATACTAACTTCGCTACTCGGTGTTTTCGTTTGTAGCATTTTTCGATTGCATCGATGATACATTGATTCGGATATGCGGAAGCTGTGGAGAACTAGCAAGCTCAGCCACTGCAGTCCTCAAATTGTTCGATCCGGATGCCAGCTTTTACGACCAACTCCGTAATGAAGATGGCAAGTTGAAATTGTCGAGGAGGGTCTTGTTGATGGTGCGTCGGACGAGCAGTTCAACTCAATATTGCTCTGTGATCGATGCCACAGGGTCATACGGACGCGGAAACCATCCAAGTTCTGCCGAGCGAGTGGGTTTCGAATCGGTGCCGTTCCTGACGAGCTTGCTGCCCTGAACCGAATGGAGGCGAGGCTAGTAGGCTTGGTTTTCGTTCACTACGTGCATAAACCTGTACTGAGACGGCCAGGAATTCACGCGGGGTAATGCGATCAGCTACTGGAATGAACCTGGTGAAATTGTTCGAGAGCTGCCCCGCCCGTTGAGATCCTGCGGCGTCGTGTTTCTTGCCGCAAAATCCGACAAGGTCCCAAACTACTTTCGCGTACGCCCAAGTTTAATGCGGCGCGCTCTTTGCTGGCTTATTAGCAACAACCCTCTTTACGAGAACATCACAATTTCGGAGAAAAACCTCCACGCGCGAGGATTTGGACATGAATCAAGAAATCCCTTGCATTCCAGTATCAGACGAAGAGGTGCTGGAGTTGCGAGGGCAAGTCCAGCAGGCGAACGGCATTGATAGGGGCACTGAAATCTCTACGGCGGAATCCAACAGGACCCAAACGGCTGGTTTACCGTCAACGGATTGCAGTAACATCGGGTCTCAAGACACTAGCTCTTCCAGTAGTACACCGAGTGCTGAAGCTCGTAGGGAAGTTCGTGGTGACACGGTTCCCGCCCATGAAGACACGCAAGCAACCTCAGCGTCTAATGTTCGAAGTCCACGCGAACAAGAATTCCAGGGCTCACACGTTGAATGCAGTACAGGTGCACGTCCCAAACAAAGAACGTTACGGACCTCATATCGACATTGCTGCCACGCCCACCACCGGACGGCCTCTACCATGCGATTCTTGCTCACACAGTCCATCACGACAAAACAAGCCAAGCAGCATTAATTGCACTACATCAGATGACGTCCGAAACGGAACCATTCACAACGAGGATGTTATGGACAACTTGACTGAATCATTTGAGTTAGAAGACAATCACAACAGAGAAGAGCGAGTTAGAGAACATGTTAAATGCAGTTAACTTAAATTCTGCATGCTCAGAAATTCCTGTAGGAGAACTACGATGTCAACAGGACCCTAATGACGAGTACCAAACCAAACAACTCATGCAGTGCTGTTTCCCAACGCTGTTTCCACATGGGCTCGGTGGATATCACCCTCTTGATCACAAAGAGGATCGATTGCATGGGTACACATTATCCGAGTTTTGCGCTCATTTAATGAAATGGCATGATCGGCGCTTCATAATTCACGGAATCTTTAATTTTTTCTGTATGAACTTAATACAACGCAGGCAAATTGATGGCCTCGTCCGAAGGGTGTGTCTCACTGACAGTCGTACCGCGGCAATAACTGCTGCTGGATGTGGAAGGGCTCAGCAGCCTGCATCCGAGGGCCAACCCCGAGGGCCAACCGTCTAGCAACGAGAAAGAAGAACTCAACGCTGCAATTCAAGTATTAGATTCATTAAAACCGTATTTTCGGGTAGTTCGTGGCAGCGGTCTGTACTGGTCGAACGCCCGTGATGACTTAATGGCCATCATTGGGAACCGTGTCATGCCGACGAGATGGCCTACGTTTTTTCGCACGCTGAGCGCCGCTGATACTGTTTGGCCAGATTTTGCCCGTGCCTGTAACCCATAGATGAGTGCAGAAATCTAACTTACAGTGAGCGAAGGAAGCTGCTAAACGAAAACCCGGACATTAGTGCTCGGCACTTTAACAGGCGCTTTCAGGCATTTTTTGATACGATTTTGTGAGGAAAATCACAGCCACTAGGCAAGATCGTCGATCATTTCTGGAGAGTAGAGTTTCAACAGCGAGGCTGACCCCATATCCACTGCTTACTGTGGATTAAGAATACCCCCGATGTTCTTAAGCTATCCTAAACAGACCAAGGTCGGGTGGAACTTGCTGCTTACATTGATAAACACATTTCCGTACTTGCAAAGACACTTCAAGAACTAGATGAGTGTTTTTACGCAACTTGCAGTGGACACCGAGCCGATGAAGTCGACATATTAGCATTAAGACCCCCTCCCGTAGCTGATACAGAATGGGAGTGCGATTTGTCGAGGCTCGTGCAGCGTGTACAGCAGCATGTGTGCTATGTCAACTCGTCGTGTAGAAAGAAAAGAAGTGAATGCCGATTTGGCTTTCCAAAGCAGTTGCAAGAAAAAACAAATATTGAGGCGAATATAGGCTCCGACAGAACACCTTCGCTCAAAGTTCACTTAAAACGTGACGTGTCGACTATAAACAATTATTCACCGCACTTGTTGTCCTGTTGGCGCGCTAACATGGACTTGCAACTAATTGGGAATTCGTACAGTGCTGCCGAGTATGCAGGAGCATATATTAGCAAATATTAGCAAGGCGGAGCCAGACACACTTCGCTTTAGACGCGTGATCGCTAAGGCTGTGCAGAGATGTGATCCCAATCTTCCTTATTCGATTCTCAAACGTGTAGCTAATGCAACACTTTCGGTTCGTGAAGTTGGAGCACCGGAGGCCATTTAAATTTGCTAAGAAGTTTGTCAATGCATAGTAAATCGCGAACCGTTATCAAGGTTAAAGTGCTGCGTCATACACATCGATTCTACCGAGTACAAGCACACGGAATGGAAGATTTGGTAGCTCTAGCCGATACGGCTAACTCAGACGCGATCAAAATCGAGCCTATTGAGCGTGCGTATATGAATCACCCATCACATGAACGTTTTGAGTCTATGAGGTTGGCTACCTCTGTAGAAGAGTACGATACAGTCGGCATAATTAGTGGAGAACCCAATGGTCTTAATATGTGGGAGCGCAACGATGCGGAAGGGTGGATTAAACTTCGCGGTAAACCTGTTGTCGTACAAAAGTCGCCTTGGATGTGCTGTAGTTCGTCAAATCCAAACTTTTGCTTCACAGAAATATTGCTATATATGCCATGGCGATCAGTGGACGATTTACCTGCCACTGATGAAGAATGCCTATCCCGCTTTCTTGAAGTTCAAGAGCCATATCTAGACGGAGAGTTGCAACAAGAGTCGAATGCAAAGCTAGCTCGTCAACATAAACTAGATCTGCTTCAGTCTGCCCGTGGCTCAAGCAGCGTATCGTCGCTCGCGGGATCAGAATATGTTTTCGTGAGCAACGCTGGCAATGAGCAGCAAGAACCGGTGAATCCGGACGTACCGGACCCAAAAAGCACCCAGAATATTGAAGTGGAATGGAAACCGAGGCATGGGTATTCCCCAGCAACGGTAGCAAAAGCTGGTGATTTTATCGGTGCGTGCCTGAGGCCTTGGATGAAAGAAAAAAAGACTTGCGCAAACTAGGAAGCCTGTTTCACGGGGATGAAAGAAAGTCTTCGCACTGTGTATACCCTCTTTCAAATAGCGAGCAAACGGTAAACATTGGGGAAACGATGGATGAATCTGAATGGATTCCGTTCGCACTTGCAATGCAACATTCTAGAAGAAGGCTTGAAAGCCTGCTCGAGATGTCGTCGTGTAAACCGCTTCAGATGATTATAAACGGCGAAGGGGGCTCTGGTAAGAGCTGGTTGATACGGCATATCGTCAAAGACTTGCACAATGTGTTTGGTGAGCATTCTGCAACACGTCGAACTTCAAAGCGTGTTTTGCTACTTGCTCATCAAGGAACTGCTGTGTTCAATATCAAGGGAATGACGCTTTGTTCTGCATTTGGGTTTTCATCTTTTTCAAAATCAGCGTTTTCGGTTCCGTACAAATCATTAACTGAGACCAAAGCTGGAACAGCAAAGTTAAAACGGATGCAGCAGGATTTCAAAGACGTGCATCTGGTTATCATAGATGAATTCAGCATGATTTCGTGTGGAATGCTCTATTGGAAAGATAGACGAATGCGAGAGATCTGGCCTTGTCAATCGGACCTGCTATTCGGAGGTAGAGATATTTACTTCACAGGAGATGCTGCTCAGTTGGATCCTGTCGTGCCGAGCTCACTGTCTACCCGTTTCGCTAAAATTGCCAACGACATTCAGAGACGTGGAAGGAAAATTTGGGCCAGCATTGAAACCATGTGCATGCTAAGTAGTCAAAATAGAGGGAAGAGAGATCCAGAATGGTTTAGTGCTCTTCGACGACTGCGTCAAAAGTCGCCTACTCAAGCTGATATTGATCTCTTCAACACACGCTGCCTATCTTCAATCGATGAGCAAGAATTGTCTAGCAAAGCAAAGCATATTGCGTACAAGAACGTCGACGTGACTACCGCAAACAACAAGAGCATCAGCTTGGTGAATAAACGAATTGTAAATAGTAAGGCACAGCACATTGTTCAACAAAAGCGTTTGGCAACAAAGCGGGGTATTCCAACCGGCACTGTGCAAGCCCTCGTAAATGATGCTCAAACGGCCAACTCTGATCATGACCGCGTAGTCGCCAACAAACTAAAACTATGCATCAGTGCTCCTGTCACGCTCACGTTTAACACTGCCCAGCCTGCTGAATTGTTTAATGGCACCAATGCATTCGTCTACGATTTCATGTTCATCTCTGGTAGCGACCTGCCGATAGTTCTCGTTCAGATAACAGATCCGTACTTGGGACCATCACTTTTGGACGGGATACCAAATATCGTGCCTATAGCGGCAAAGGAAATGTCTTGGGGGAAAGAATCTAGCGACCTTCGTGTAGTGAGAAGAGGGATTCCACTAAACTGGCGTATGCTATGACTGTTCATAAAGTTCAGGGTCTGACTTGTTCATATGTCGTATTTCACTCGAATTCAGTTCCTAACATTGCATTGGCCTATGTTGCTATCTCGCGCATTCAGCATCTGAACTCAATTGTCATTACGCATAAACTTAGGCTTGAGAAATTAACAGCAACCCCAGAGAAGTTAGCTGAGTTCCAGCGCGAGAAAACGCGAGTCTCGGAAGTCGTTTCTCGGACAGCACAAGCAGCTATAGCATCAATCCAACAGATGAAGTTGGCAGCGCTGGCACACAACTCCGCAACCGGACCGCGGTGAGCTTTGCACGCAAGGGCAAGAGCCCTTTCAACAGGCGGTGAACCACGGACGCTACTACGGAGACAAGGTCAACGACCGCGCAGGCCGCTTCAACGGGAGTGCGGCCTCCACCTGATCATACACGACCCGACGCTCGAGAAAATCTGTTCAACGACCCGCTGCGCTCACCAAGTCCACGTGCAAGTTTAGTTTGGCGTCCAAGGATGTCATGCGCAAACGTCTCTGGGCGTTCGACGAGGTGAGCGTGCCAACGAACGTGTCCATCCAGTTGCTAGAGCGGGTCGCTGGCCAGCCCGTCAAAACCGCGCCGCAGATCGTCAGGGACGGCAAGTACATCGGCGGCTACAGTTGCGCCCCGGCAGCTCGTCGCACTTCGCCTAATTTATGCGGGTGCTTATGGCGTTTTTGATAGACGTCCAATCTACCTTAGCGTGCACATACCACGTAGCAAAACTAAAACAAATGCATTTTTTACCTACTGCGCCTTCGACCCGGTGATATTGATGCTCCAACAGGATGGACAAATCGTAGAGAAGCCCGCAGCTACATGTTATACTTGCCGCATCAAATCGTTTGCACACAGCTGCAGCCAGCTCCGGAAGCCGGGGAAGCAGTCGATGCGGTACCAATCGAATCGGTGGATGTGGCCGCAGGACCTCCGCAACCTCTACCACGCGCTAACGCCTCGGATTTGGATACTTGACATGCTTGTCGGCGGCACAGCAAATGACAACGGCACAGGAAGAGGAGCTTGTTGCGCACGCGAAACTGGCATCAAGAATGGTTGGCCTGCTACAATCGAGCCAGCACTGCCGAGATCACCCGCTACACCAACCGCCGTGGATTCATCACGGCACGACGTACAACTACAGGAGCTCGACGGGAGTTGCTGTGCCACAGGCAGCTGGTGTGCGGCGCTCAGTGTCATTAGAATGGTTTGCACGACGATGTAGATCACCTGGGGGGATTGCATGGTAGCGGCACCATGCTGAACACACGGCGAAGGTTGCGCTCGTACCGCAACGTCAGCGTCCTGACCCATATCCACCCCCCCTCCCCCCCGCACTTGATGAAGTGCCGCTCTATGAGGCACATCATCGCCGACAGAACGAAGATGGCTGCTTGTCGTAGGTTGATCTGCTTGGTTTGTGGTCGAGTGGCTTGCGCTATCAGGTACCGCTGCGCGTGGCGAACCCTCACCGACAGCATGTGGATGGTTATTCATCGTAAATAGCTCTCCTTGGTCTGTGCTTGCGTCGCTTGCGCTGGTGCAGACGAGATGGACCGGCCGAGTTGTCGACGCTGCACTTGGCTTCGATTTCTCCCCACGACTTTCTTTCTTGTCTCTTTTCTCCCTTGAAGTCGACGCTGCAACGGGCTTGGGTCCTTCTCCAGGTCTTGGTCTCTTCTCTCTCTTTTTCTCTCTTGGATTCGACGAGGGTGCGCGCTTGGAAGCCTTCTCCTTCTTTTTCTTGGTGACTCGGCAGTAGTGATCAGGCTGCAAAGCGTTCTGGTGATCGCGGTGCTCCGCACAGAGCCAGTGTCGCTGTCCATTACGTTTTAGAGACCTTTCGTTGGTACACTGACCAGGGTATTGGCATTGCAATGAATCGCGTTCTTCTCGGTGGAGGATTGCTGGCGTCGTGATATCCTTGGACATCTGGTGAGGATCGAGTTGTTGTCGGGGTTGGGATGCTCGCGTTCTGACGTCCTTGGGCATCAGGTAAGGCTGAGGAACATCGACATCAGGGCGGGCCGTGAGCGTTAGGATGCTAGGCAGCTATCGCAGCCGTCCTGGGTCGCAGGAGACGCTCACCTCCTCGGCAATTGCTGCCGCTGCCGGTGAACGGCGTCGCCGTGCTCGTTGTTTGTTTCCGTTGTTAGATTTGGAGCTCGCAGAACTTCAACCTAATTTATGGAATATGCAATATGCTGTTCAGGGGGGGCGGTGCGGAAAATGTATTTTTCTTGTTGAAAAAATAGATTTTGCGGCATTGTCCCCTTAGCCACTGAGGCGGCCAATCGCCGTGAAGATGCTGGCAGCGTGCTGCCATGCTAGTATGGATACAGTGGACCGATTCCCGTGGGCTATTTTCGTGCAGATTTCGTGTCTAAAAAATCGTGCACAGATCTCGTACAGCCCGCAGGCCACTTGCTGTCTAGATGTCTAGATTCGGTACAGATTCGAGGAGCGACTTAGAAGTTGAAGTGACACTCACTCTCGCACTCCCTGGCAAGCCCCACTACTCTACATCGACCATGCAAGGCTCCTGCTAGCAAGCACGGCGGCAACGGAGGCACTACGTCCAAGGGCAGGCGAACGAAGGCCACGAACACAACTCGGAAGGAGAGTTCCACCACTTCTTATTGTAGCGGGTTTTTTGCCATCGTAGAGTTCAGGAAATAAAGCACAAACCCCAGTGCTCCAGCTGCAGAGAGAGAACGCTGCGACGGTCGACTTGCACCACATCGCCCCGAGGAATAGGCACGCGATTCCAGACATCCGTGAACAATCCAAGCAAGAAGTGAACTTGCCTATCTATTCCTTGGGATATAGCCGACCGTAGCAGCGATCTCTCTGCAGCGCGAGCACTGGGGTTTTGTGCTTCATTTCCTGAACTCTACGATGGAACTCCGTCGTAACAATGAAGGCAGCGTCAATTCCTGCGACGTATCCATTCCCACGACGTACCGTGATACGAGTTCCGTGGCAAATTTGCCCTCATCAGACTGCTTCTACCTCGTTGCCGCCGCTGCGACGGCAGCGTCGACGAACTCGACTTCGTCGTCCGTGTCGATCATCAGCACTATGTTTGCCTGTGTCATCACAGCCCCAGTGACGAGAGGGAGTGGGAGAGTGATCTTCACCATTCTAGCCTTTCGATCTATACATCTAGAAATCTGTCGGGTCGACGGCGGACTCGAGTTGTCTAGAAGTGGCCGTTTTACGGAAATCTGTACGAAATCTGTACAACTTGAGGGTTTCAGAAGCACTGCAAAATAAAAACACGTAGCCAAATACACGCAGCGACAATACCGACTTTTGGTACGTGTTTTTCTACTGAAGTGTTGGGTTCAATAATACCGTCGATCAAAATCACGTAGCAAAAGCACGTATCGATGGTGTCGGAGCACATTTGGGTAAGAAATATCGAGCATGACTCGCACTCAGCCATCATAACGTCTTCTTCATCGCTTCTCAGTTATTTGTGACCTCGCACTTGCCTAGAATCGCTTAGTTCTCATCGCTTCTTGTGTTTTGCTGCTACGTGTTTTTGGATTGCAAAAAGCGGTAAGAAGGACCAATCTTACCGATCGACGGAAGTGGAAAACACGTAGGTTCGTGCCCGAAGAGTTTTGTGGACAACACTACGTATATTTCACTACCTTTTTTTTTTAAAAAAAAAGGTCCTTCTGAAAGCCTCTAATGGCCGCGACAGATCCTACGGGAATCGGTCCAGTATTCTTGTAATGCTGCGATTACATGGTCAGACTAAGAAATGACTTGGATTGAGGACTCTAACTTCAGCTTGGAACAGAAACATTGATGCACGTGTAAAGTAGAAGGTGGGTTGCTACGCTTACGGTTTGTCGGTCTGGACGTCGGCGCTGGAGGGAGACTCGGCGTCGTCAGGCTTGTGGCCGGGGGACATGGGCTACGAACTTCCTGAGCGGGTCGCTCATGAAGTACTGGCCCGATGCCTTGCTGAGCTCCTGGTCCTCGTAGATGCAGGGGAGGATCGTGTCGACGGCCATCTCGTACACTCCGACCAGCGTAGGTGCCACGAACCAGCCCAGTAGCAGCGCCAGTAGTATGAGCGCCAGAGGGGGCGACAACTCGTGGGCTCCTCCCACGCCGTAGTCAGCGCTGTTCTCCAAGTAGGCGAACATGGCCATGGCGCAGCTCAGTGCGACGGCCGCTTTGCCGGCGCCTACGAGCAAGAACGTCACGGTGAAGACTACTTTCGAGATGTTGCCCAGCAAGATCTTCAACGCATCCTTGGCCGATGAGCAAAAGCTATGACCCTTGGCCACGTCCGACATGTACCAGAAGACATCATGCGGTTCTTTAGCCGTGCTCGATCTTCTTCAGCACGCTGGGGGAGTTGCGGTGGCGCTCGACAGAGCAATAGTCGCGGTGCTGGTCATCGTGCTGCGTGTGCTCATAACGCAGCACTTGGACCGACTCCAGGTGGCTGATTGGCACCGTGACGGTGTCTGCCGTGCGCTTGTCGATGTCTTGCACCGCCGGGTGACTCGACGACTCCAGCCAGTACGTCGTCTTCGTGCGCCAGTCCGTGGCCGGGCGGTTCTCGTGGCCGTCGTCCAGCATCACGCTTGAAGGTGCCAAATGCGGCATCGACAGCTCCAAGACGGCATCGATCTTGTCGTCTCGCAGGAACTCTTCCACGCTGAACACGAGCGTCGTCATGCTGATCGTCTCCATGATCAGATCTCCGCGGCCGAACGGGTTCTTCACTAGCGCTACAGCAGCAAGCACGTTAGCCTCTTATCTATTGCACGTGCACCAACCATCAGCATCTACTCTTGTGGCCGATACGAATGTCTGGTCAGATGAACTGGTCGCCTTCGAACAGGGACACGATGCGGTTTGCAGCACAGAGGTTTTCTTGTCCAGCCTCTCTCCGTCAGGGGAGAAGAACGCGGCCAGCGGCTTGTACGTCTGTGCGTACTCGTCACTGGGATAAGAAGGAGGGCACTACTCCAGACACCACAACCAGCACTGAACGACCTTCATCACGACATTTAGCACGAGATTCGACCTCTGCAGGGTGCCCCAAGTACAACGACGTAGCGCGGTTGAACTGGACCACCGCGACGATGAAAGCGCGGAAGACCAGTGAGCCAAAGTGGTAGCGGAAACAGTTCTTGAAAGACTCGAGCACGGGGGAGCGCCCCATTTCCTGCTACGTTTTTAAAAAAATTGCAACTCCGCATCTCCTGCGCCTGCTTCGCAGCCACAGTATCGGCATGACACATTCAAATGCGGAACCACCCACGGATTTTCTAGGAATTCCGAGCTAAAAAGGTCAGTTTCATTCAAAGCACTATCGATCTAGCGAACAGACTTTGGCCGCCACCACCACCCTCAGTCTTGCTTTTTCGGTCGCCGCAGCAGCCCTCCCCCGTACTCACGGCAAAACCTCCGCTGCTGTGACGCCGAAGAAGCCAGACTTCCCTCGGCACGGAACTGGATGCACACAGCTACTCGCTACTATCTACGCCGCTCACTACTAGTCGTCAACCCCAAACTGCTTCAACCTGATGTTATCGTAAGCACTGTAACGTTAGCGGTATGGAGTTTACTTTTACTAGGGCAGCGATCTCATATTTAGTAGTGCTACTAGCATACAACACGTTAGAACTTTTGCTTGAGTCTATATTACACTGCAGCACAAAACCCACCAGCAAAACAGCGGTTGATACCCAGGCCCGGCATCATCGTACTTAACGTTTTCCGTCATCTCTGGAATCGTACATCATACCCAACCAGTTGGCTTTTTAACGCGAAAGCCTCTATTTTTCCGTGGATTTTGAGAAATGATGCGATTTCTGACATTATAAACGTATTTAACTTGAAGTTTGTATACTTTTGTTTCGTGTTCCACATATGGCGTGCCCCGAATTAATCCTGTTTGGGCTGTACGTACACTTCGTAACCGAAGGCAATACCAGTAAAATTTCCTACATGTATGTACCGGTATTTGTGCTACTGAAGCAACACGCCCTTCGGACGTGTGACCTTTTTAACCAGTAGTAAAATTTATTTAAACCGGATGGAGCAATGCTTAATAAAAAACACGATTGGTTAAAGTTTTCCATAAAAAGTTTATCCAAAGTATGGATTTAAAAAAAATAGAACCACCGTTTGTAGCCACTTCGGATGTCGTAGGTGCAGGTGTCATCGCCAGTCAGGCAGTTCTTGCACTCGTACTTTACGTAGAGCTCGCCCGAGGGCAGGTGCTCGTAGTAGATTCTCCCAAAGTCGATTTTGACGCTCTTCCCGTCCAGCCGTCTGCAGGAAGATCTTGGCGTCCGTCGACACGCTCACGGGCACCAGAGTGTAGCCATATTTTCCGTGGTTCACGCAGCTAGTATATTATGAAAGAATTATCGTATTCATACTTGATGCTGAAGAATTCGACATGAAAATTGTGCGTATCGAAAACGAGGGGGGTAACAGATCTCGACCTCCGGAGCTACACGACAACACACGTCACCGTGGCGTCAAGCTGTGCACAGGGGCGGAGCCAGTGTCAAAATGGGAGGCGTCTGCCCCCCCCATTTTTTTGAGAAATTTTCGGATTTCCTGGGAATTAGGCAAAAAAGTGGGTATTATAGCCAATTATGGGCGAATCGGCACACTATGCCCCCTCCCTATTTTTGAACTGCCCCCCCATACCATAAAATATCCGACCTGAGGACCTATCGGACCTGTACCAGCAAACTGGTACATTATTTAAGATCACGCAAAATGTACTTAATCTGCCATTGACTGTACTACTCGGGCTAGGTGAACTGAATCTGGATGTGCTGTTCGAAGCAGGTACGATTTTGCCTTGTTAATAGGCGCAAGGAAACGGCCTGTGGGCTGAGAAAAACGCAATAAACGAAATCAATAAAAATTCGGCTCGAGAGCCATGTGCTCTCGGGCGTGCAAAATCAGCAATGAGCCCCAGATTTTCGTGGCGGGGTCCACTATTAAAGCGTAAGTCCACTATTTAGGTTCTTGGACAGCCACACATCTCTCAACAGCTCCTATAGGTAGATAATCTGCCAATAAGATCGTGCCACGTAGTGGCGCAAGCACACGTGCCAACCAATGGTTTCGAGCCCCGCACATCTCAACTCAGAGTCCAAGCACGCCGACACCAGCCGTCTTGTCCTCACTCGACATTTTTTAAGCCTTACAGCGCGGACCTCCAAGCGACTCCTCAGGCAGTGCAGCCCGCGCCTTGCCCAAGATGCTGCGTCGTTGTGGTATCCCTCCGACCTCGCTGCAGTATTCTGCACAGTGCACGGCGACTCAGTCAGGTCTCTCCGCCCGAACACTCCATCTCAGCTTCTTCACGCCATGCGCAATTTGTACAAAGCGATTTTCTCCGACCTGTTCGACGACCATCTCCCCGGCGAGGACCTTCGCCGGGCAGGCTCTCGAGCTCTGAGCTCTCTTCGCAGCGACTCACCAACCTATCAGCGTCTCGTGACGCGAGTGATCAATGATGCAGTTGTGGCTTCAGTGTTTCACACGGCGTCGTCGGAGCCCCCGGGGAGCCACG
>JAHQIV010000371.1:0-22703 GCA_030463285.1 Phytophthora europaea
AACCGGTTCACGGTTAATAACCGATACCAAACCGGTAACCCTCAATACCTCCATCGCGTAGTCGGTCTCCCTCTCCGGCCCTCTCTTTATCCTCCGACGAGGAGATTGATCAAGGAGCGGGCGGCCGGCCGGGCCCCGCACCTCAAGAGGTGATCGAAATCCATGATGAGGAGGCCGAGTCGGAGGCTGATCAGGCAATTCCCGAGGCCGATCAGGCGTCGCCCGAGGGTGGGCGAGCTGAGTCCGAAGCCAGCCCTGCCGGATCGAGCGTTCCCCCCGATTCGGGCGGTTCTCCTGGAGTCGGATCAGCCGCTGAAGAGGAGGAAGAGGAAGAAGACGAGGAGGAAGAGGCGAAAGAGGAGGGGGAGTCTTCGGACGAGTCCGATCCGAAGGCTCTGGCCGCTTTAGCTCGCTCCCGATCGGAAGCTCGTCGCCGGCAATCTGTTTCCCCTCGATCCAAAGGCCCCGCACCAGCTTCCGTGACTCCGAGCCGCCGATCGCCTTCCGCCGACTCGGGTCGTTCTCGATCCAGCACTCCCGGTCCCGGTTCCATACCTCGATCATCTCCTGCGAGCCCATCGCCGTCCGGCTCGCCCTCAGAATCTCCGTCCCAACCTCCAACAGGATCACCGCCCGGATCGCCTCCCAGTTCCCCTGGCTCACCCAGGGCGGCGGCACTGGTGCCGCCTCTGTTCCCGATCGCTACTTCCATTCCCGGATTCAACGCTCCGCGTCCTCTCTCCCAGGCCGAGACGGACCCATGGCCTGCTATTTTGCTGAGTCAGTGGCAAATCACTGCAATGATCTTGTCTTCGCTGTCCAAGGTGCTTCTCCTGCCCTCGGGGTGGCTGTTTCCGGAACGTGTCAGGGGTGTTCCGAACCCGGTCCCTGGTGTCGAGTATCGTGATGACTTGATCACTGGGGTCAACGCCCAAGCCTTGATGAATAGCCGCCCCTGGACGGTTCTCGCTAACCCGGACACTCCGTTAACATTCGATCTAGCACTGCATCGAGGGGGCCACACTAGATTGGGTCGGATCGCCGACGCATATCTAGCCTTCGAGGAGCTACATCGGTGGGCATACTGGAAGACTACGCATTACCTCCCGATCACAACTGCACAACGGAACGACGATCCGTTGCTCGAGCAGTATCACCGGACCCGTCGTCAACGTCGCATAAACGTTGGAGAGCGATGGCGCCATATCCTCCGCGATATGCTCCCAATGTTTCGGGAACAATGGGCCGACGTCGATCTGCTGCTGGACCCGTTCTTCCTCCATCCCCCGACCCCCCAAGACGACATACACTGGTATCCCGGTATCACTTCCCGGGCGGCCAACGCGGCTAATCCGACCCAACATCAGGGAGAGCCCGTCGATCTGCTGGAGGCGTTGGTCGAGGTGGACGCCCATGGCCTCTGGCGCAACCAATATCGCGATCGCCCGCGAGATCATCCCGCTCGGCGGATCGGGCGTCCTCCGGCCAAGTTCAATCCTCCGACCGGGACTCAACCCCCGCCGTAGGTCCAGACCGCACTTGTTGTCCGCGATCGGCCTCCTTCTCATTCCGTTAATCTTTAAATCACATTCTAGGGCTCGATCGCGCCTTCATAGTTAATCTTGAGTTGACATTCTTCAGGATCGACACTGCCATGCATATACAAAATCACACACACCCTTTCCTCCGATCGATGGCCTCCCCACCGATCCGTCGTCCACTCTCGTCAGTCAAGGGGACCAGCTCCCCCTGACAGCGCCACCTCACACTTCTTTGTGAGATTGCATCGCACCAAACCGGTTCCGATTTGTGCGATCCCGTAGGAACTCATGCAACAGCGCCCCGCAATTGAGATCCGCCTCATCGATCCAGTCTGGTGCCTCGTAACCCTTCCAATGCACCAAGAATTCTCGATATGTCCGTCCGTAGCGTGTCCTTCTTCCCGTTTTCATATCCGTGATTCTCTCAACTTCGTACTCTCCTGCGTCTTGATCTGGTCTCCAACTGTCTTCCGGGAGTAGGGCCTCGTCGAACTCGAGCCGATCGGTCTCATCCAGGGTAAGCTCTGTTCCTGGCCGATCTGGGAACTCCCGCACCGGCTTTAGCTTAGACACATGCACAATCGGGAACAGACGATAATCGGTCCCGCCGATCTGTAGCTTCATGGTGTATTCGTTGATCTTCTCGGCGACGCGGAACGGTCCATGCCACAAATGAGCAAGCTTTCGGGCGTAACCTTCCTTTACCCGATCGAGATACAGCCATACCCGAGACCCGGCTTCGATCACGTGTGGTCGGACATCTTCGTTGTGCCGATCAGCCCGATCGGCTATCGCTTCGGTCAAACGCGTACTAACCTGACTGCGGGCCATGCTGTAATGTCTCTGGATCTGATATCTCCACCTCCGCGGATCCCGATCTTGAGCTCGGGTGCTCCCCAGTGGTACAGTCGCTTGAAGGGTCGATCGAGGATGCCATCCATGTACCAGGTAGAAAGGAGTATCTTCCCGCACTCGATCTTGGGCAGTGTTAATCGCGAAAGTTAGCCTCTCAGCATACTCATCCCAGTCTCGCTGATCCAGATCCTCCACATACATCTTTAACGCTCTGGTGGTAGTCTGCACCATTCTCTCCGCGGTTCCATTAGCTTGGGGTCGATAAGCCATCGTCGCCCGCTGACGTTGACCTAGGATCTTGTTGAAAGCACGAAAAAATCTGCCATGAATCCTGGTTCCCGATCGTGTCGGATCACCTCGCTCGCCCCGAACCTCCTGAAGACGCACTCTTCGTAGGATTCCGCGATTGTTTGAGCCGTGCGTGAGGCGCTGGCTTTGGCGATCACGTATCCGGTGAACAAATCGACCCAGATCAGCAGTTCCGTGTTGCCCTTGTATGATTTGGGCAGCGACGGTATGTGATCCATAGCTATGATCTGGAATGGGTAGGACGCCTGGATATTTCCGGGTGATTCCCCTTTTATCGTTGGTCGTCCTTTGCCCGTCTCGCAATCCACCCACTCCCCGACATACTGCTGGACACACTTGAAGAGACCTAGCCAGTGGAAGTGGTCTCGGATCCGCTGATAGGTATGTCTGATCCCTTGATGTCCGCCCTTCAAAATCGAATGGTAGTGATGCAACACGTCCTGATGCAACATCGCGGGCACCACCAATCGCATCAACCCGTCTCGATCAGCTAATGTCCGTTTAGACGGGGCACAGTAGAACAGCAACCCGTTGTCGTCGATCTCGTAGTCGCTAGCAAGGTTACCATAAGATCGGGCTTCTTCCCTCGTCAGATCTGCCACGTTGCCCTCTAGATACTTCTTCATACCAGCAATCCATGTTTCCTAATCCGGCTGATCCTGAGCGTTCTGATGAATTCTTCTTGGAGTATCGGGGGGTCGGCTCTCGTACGTGACCTGCGAGTTCTCACAGGGGAGATCTTCGCTACAGATTTTTCCGACTGAACAATCAGGATCTCATCTAGTCTATTCAGCGTGACTAGATCTCGCCGATCCGACTCTCCTTCTACCACGATACCACCTTGACGCTGGAGCGCGGCACCGCCAGGCTGTCAGCACTGCCGTTCCAGTCTCTTTTCACGTGCAGCAGCTCGTGATGCGGCCAGGCGCAATCAATCCAGAACTCTCTGTCGCAGCAGCGTCAGATTAGGGGCCTTGCAGTCAATTTCGCCTCGTACTTGTCTAACCACCAGGTTGGAATCTCCGCAGATGACCAATCGTCCTCGATCCATGTCGTCCAAGAGGTCGAAACTTAAGAGCAGACCGTTGTACTCCGCTTCATTGACGGTAACTCCATCTGCATAGCCTGATCGGGCCTTCACACGCTCCATTCGGGTAACCTCCATACGATCGCGCTATAGGCCCCGCCACCGCGCTGACTCGAGCCGATCCGTCGAAAATCACTACCAGCAATTCCTTATCAGCTCGCACTGTCGGGATCGGAGCTTGGATCTGGCGTCGGGGCTCTTTCCTAGGCGCGATCGCCACGAGCGCGTCGTCTACCGCGGATCGAGGTGTAATACTGGCGGCTAGCACCTCCAAGATCTCATCTTCTCCTTTCGTGCACTTCATGATCTCGAGTGTCCACGGCGAGAGGAGGGCGGCCCATTGGCCCAGCCGTCCTTGTAATCCTGGCGACCTGAATAGCCAAGCCAGGGTCGAGTGCCTCGTCAGTACTCTGATCGGGCGTCCGACCAACATGTTGTTGTTGAGATCCAGGATTCTGAGGAGGGCCAGAACTTCCTTCTCCACCACATTGTAGTTCAGCTCATTCGATTTCAGCGTACGGCTTGCAAACGTGACCGGGTAGTACGTGTAGTCGTGTTCCTGCATGAGTGCAGCGGAGATCGCCCACTCACTCGCGTAAACGATCACCACCGATAGCCGATCTGGATCGAAATGCCGTAGGATGGGTGTCGCCCCAATCTTCTTCCTCAACCCCAAAAAGGCTCGGATTGCACGTAACCACCGCTCATCCTTACCGTTCTGGTCGGCACCGATTGCTTCGCGATTCGGCAGATCCGTCCTGTCATCAGCTAATTCCCTCCCATGCGGTCTCAGATCGCCTGTAGGTCGGATCGTGTCTTCAATTCTGCGAAATCTACCTCGCGCAGTTCGTACAGTGTCGCCGCGTAGATAGCATAATCTTCCAAGAACCGGCTATAATAGTTCAGGCTCCCCAAGAATGACTGCATAGACCGCAGCGAACGTGGGAACGGCAGATACATCAGAGAGGACAGATCTTTAGGTTTTGCCTCCAATCCCCTTTCGGACACCTGATGTCCTAGATAATCCACCTTCCGCATTCCCCAGTAGCTCTTTTCCACGCGGATCGATAGGTTCCACTGATCGCACGAGTCTAACAGCGTTTCGACACGATAGCAAGTCTCATCCCAAGATCCCGCCGTCACCAGAATGTCGTCGATATACGATCGCCGACCCAACCCCGACGGCTGGCCTGGGTTTGCGGGCTCTCCAGTCTCGATTAAGTCAATAGTGCACTCAGAGCTACCAGGCCGAGGAATTCGGGTAAATCCATACAAGGCATTGTCTAATAACCGCTGATAGATTTGAGGTGCGTTCTTCAGACCGAAAGGCATCCGATTCCACTCGAACAGGCCGAACGGGGTGATGAACGCCGAGATCGCACGAGCGCGATCGGTCATAGTCACCACCCAGAATCCACTGGCCATATCGAGGGAACAGTACGACAAGGCCTTGTCCAAACCCTCTAGCAGCTCGTTGATCAGCGGCATCGGGTAGATCATCAGCCTAGCGAGACTGTTGACCAATCGATAGTCGATGCATAACCGGATATCCACTCCGTTCTTCTTGATAATCACGACGATCGGGGATGCCCACGGGGATCGGGACACCCGAATGATCTTGGCAGATAGCAAGCCTTTGATCAGGTCGGACACCTTCTCCCGGAATTGCGGGGCAATCTTCCTGACGCGTTGGGTGATCGGCTTCGCATCACCCACGTCGATGGCACATACGACCCCACGAGCGGCTGGGGGCAGCGCGTTGCCCTTGCCGATCAGGAGGTGTCTTCTCTTCCAGATCTTCCTACGTAGCCGGTCGATCTCCTCGGGGGTGTTCACAGCCGGATCCCCCACCTTGATATCCTCGATCGACATCTCGTCTGTCATCGTAATCACGATTTCTGGGAGGACGGCCAGTTCTTTCTCGAAATCTTCGGCCGACAGATCTCCCCCTTCATGATAGCATACCTGGTCATTCGCCGCCGGATCTTCCTGCGGGTTGAAGACCGTCGGGCCTTCTGGAGAGCTTTCGTCGTTCGGGGTGTTCTCTAGCGACGTTATCCCGTCGGCATTCAGGGTTGGCTCCGAGACCAGCAAACTCTTCGGCGGCTCGGCCTTCTCATGCGCGATCGACTCCGAGACCGGCAAACCCATTAGCGGCTCAGACTCCTCACGTACGATCGGGGCGACTTTGTTCCGCTTCAAAATCGCCCGCGGTGTAGGATAGGTGGGTCGGTTCACAGCGGGTCCTGATGGGGACTTGCAGGTTCCAGACAGATCGGGCTGGAATTCACTAGTCGCCTGGAAGGCCAGATTCTGCCATTCCGCATATCGCCTCGACCCGATCGACACGTAACCCGGTAGACGGGGCATCCGATCTCCTGCTAGCCACATACCGATCCGTTCGTCCCGCTGCAGAATGAGCTTTCGGTCACTGATGTTGGTGATCGGCACGTATTTGACCCTTCCCGGTCCGTTCACAACGCTGGGTAACCACCGATCTCCACGGGTCAACCACAACTTCTCTTGATCGGACGCTCTCAGCCTCAGCTGTGGCTCCATCGACTCTCCGACGTCGATCCGTGAGTGTTGATCCAGTAGAAGCATCCGCGCTTTGTCATTATATAGCTGTCGTCGGCCACTGAGTTGGATCTTCACTTCGTCTAGCAAATAAATGGATCCATCAGCAAGATCTAGCCGGATACCAGCCGGAACCATGAAATCCATGCCAAGAATCGCTTCTTGTCCGGATAGATCTCCCACCCAGATGTCGAAGAAATACACTAGCGATCCCGCGAGAGTGATCTTTATCCTCGTTTTCCCTTCCGTCGAGTACACATTTCCCCAATCCCAACACATTCTTGGCTCTGACTTGTATCGATATAGCACCCAACCTTACGAGCAAAGGTGGTGTCCACGATGGACACCTCGGCGCCGGTATCTAACAGTAAGATAGCCTTCTCATTGTTGATCTTGCCAGTGATCTTAGCCTGACGGAACCACTTTCCCGGAGAATGGTGCTTCCAATATCCCCGAGATTCTCCCGAGAGTAGATCTGGTAACACCGTTCCGGATCTGCGGATCTCGCTGACGCGAGGCCGTTCGGAAGTCACGATCTCCGTGGTAGGTTCGCCGTCTGACGGTTTGAACCACTCGTCTGGCTTGAGTTGCTTCCAGTATCCTCTGGTCTCTCCCAGATGGAGGTCCAAAGGCACCTCGGCTTCCGATCGGCTGAAGTCGTTCGACAAGCGGAGATTCGAAATCATAGCGGCAGGTTTCGCATGCAGATCACATGTAGTACCGCGTAGATCTCGCTGTCTCCTTAGTCGATCTACCGTGTTCTTGTTCACAAATGCATAGATGCAATATCTAGAACGCTCAGCTCGTACCGGGTTCCAACCCGGCGAGCGTCCTAGTTTAACATCTTCTCCACGGGCCCTGGCAGCATGCCGGCGTGTTTCGCGGGATTGTACCACCGGCGGATCTGGTTGTAGAACTCTTCCATCGGGCATTTGCCCATGTCATGGAGCTCTCCACATCCGCGGCAGACGAAAAGACAGTGATCAGCCGGGTGACCCCTCTTCCCACACCTTTGGCACGTCAGGCGTCTCCAGCATCCCAGATCGGTATACTTGCGAGATCCACAGTGCGAGCAACGGGTGTTGCGTTCCGATTCGTCTTGTTGAGGTCTCGATCGCGGTGAATCGGGGCTGATCTTGCCGCGACGCATCTGCACCGTCGATGGGATATTCGTCCTTCGCTTTGTGCGTCTTATCCTCCGTGGAGGCGAGGTAGATCCTGCGTAGATCACCTTCCGAATCCGATCCGTCCGAGCTTGTGTCCGATCCGGACTCCTGCGCCGATCTCAGAACGGCATGGACCGATCGCTTGGCAGGAGCGGCAGGCGCAGGAGTCGATGCTTTCTGGCGGTACTTGGACCCAAAAGCCGAACGCTTCTGCCTTCCTTTCGCCCGATTCCGAGCTCGCAACACTTCTTCCAGAGCATCTACGTCTCCGAGGCGCAGCAGGGTCAGTCGATCGGCCAAATCTGGATCTCCCAGGGTCTTGATGAAATGTTCCACGTGTTCTCGGCGCGTCTTAGAATCGCCATCCTTGATGTTTTGCTTCGTCCGGAGGGCGGCCACGTTCAGGCGATAGAGGCAATCCAGTGGGGATTCTTCAGATCGCTTTCTAGAATGATAATACTGCCAAGCGACTGATACTCCCAATCCGCAGTATTGAACTTGAAAATTGCGCAGCAACTCACTCCACTTGTTCCGCGTCGATCGGGCCAGTTGTCGGTACCAGTTCTTCGCCGGACCGGACAACAGATCGGCGAACGTCAGGCACTTCTCTTCATCCGTGGCCTGATCCCTCAGGAAGGCCGATTTCACCTTACTGATCCATGATCTAGCTCGATCTTCGTCTTGATCTCGCCCAGTAAACTCCTTGAGGTCCGAGATCGCTGAAATCCGGACTCGTTGGACCATTGAGGAGTTGGTAGATCCTGGCTATCGCGGCACGGGCCGACGTGGGAGGATCCACATCATCTGGATGGTACTCCCAGTGTGAAGACTCAGGATCATGAGATCCGGTGGACTCCATCTCCACATCCTGGGCTCCGATATTCGAAACGGCGACCGGGGACGTCCTTCTGGTTGACGCTTCCTGTTGTTCCTTCAGAAACCTGTTCATCGCGGCTTGGAAGTAGGACTCCAGTCTGTCCGTCGATTCTTCCATCCGAGTTGCGCTAGCCGTCCGATCGATCAGGGTTGCTTTCGGCTTCCGCGATCTGGGTTTTGGACGTTCGGGTTGGACTTCCTTCGCGCGGGCTTGGAGCATCGCCGTCCCGGACGGTCCGAGCGACATACGCCGTGGCTCGGAGGACGAATCTGATCCAGGCTCTGCTGCTGAGAGGTACGGTGAAGCCGTCTGATATCCGGTCGATCCGATCTCAGACGAGGACCTCGAGTCCAGGACCGCGGGATCCTGATCGGTCAGGATCTCGCCTACCAGGGCCTTAAGCTTGTCGAACAGGGTCTCGGTCCGCAACTGGATCACCTTCAGATCCAAGTCAAACAGCTCATTCGCATCGAACGGGCTCGCTACTAAGCCTGTCTCCTTCAGTAGGTTCAGGAGGCCCTTGACTAGGTCCAGCTTGTTATTTGAGGCTGTCGGGGCTGCAATGGGTCCTTTCGGTGTGCCGATCTGCTTGGGTCGCAAGATCTGCAATACCGGGTCCCGATCGATGAACTTCTGCAGTTCCTGTCGGTTGTACGCGAACTCGAGCGCGGCTTCCGACCACCTGGGATCCGCTCCCTTCTCGTCATCATCGTCCAAATCTGGGGCTTTCATCTTCCTTCGCGGAATCATCGCTTCCTTCGACTGATCCCAACTGGGCACCAGTGGGGAAGCATGCTTCTGAGGCGTAAGCTTGCGCGGCAGCTTCGAGAATTGTTCCGAGAATCGCTGTCGGTCTGACTCTGTCTCAAGCTTGATCGGCGAATCTGCGAAGGTGTACCGGTCCGATCCGGCCTTGGTTTGTTTTATTAGTGAATCTCGAATTGCGTCGAGACCCACCGGGGTCCCCGAAGGGACCTGGGGAGGATATTGAGGTTTATCTTCTAGATCTGTCTCCAGATCGCCCTCGATTCTGTCGACAGAGTCCTTCCCAGCACTCTGTCGATCCGCGGATCTTGCTTCGTTCAGGAGCGTCTTCGTCGATCCGTGTTCCGACGACGCCTCTTCCCCTGGTTCTTTCTTCACTTGCACATCTTCTGCAGACTCACGGTGAAATCCGGAGTCCCCAAGAGATCCGGGCACGCGCACCATTGTGGTGTAGCGGGATCAGCCAAAATCTGGTTGAGGCTTGATCGAGCTTCCCAACAGCGCCCAGACACCGACTAACGGAGGGGGTCCCCCTTTGATCCGTGATCAGCTGAACTGTTCTTACGTTGTGTACCCGTTGGCGGGCTGGATCTGCTTTCTCGGGGCTCCGAAGATGCAGCACTTGGTGAAGATTGAATGTCTCGGCGAGACGCGGGGATGAGGTTGGAGCAGCGTGGAATCTTCACTCTGCGTCCGGTTATTCGCCTCGATCGAGTCTTCCTTGCTCTGATCGAGGGGCCTGGATCCGATCCGGGACCTGCAGTTGCCTTTCCTGGTGTGTTTGTCGCTTCCTATAGCGAGATCGTAGTCGAGAGGAGAAGCGATCGCCAGCCAAACAGCTTAATCTGGTCGATCGAGGGTCCGCACTTGAAGGAAAGATCACTAGAGTGGGCAAAGTTGGCCAATATATTATCAAAACTTAAACCGCACTACCAGATCTGCTATTCCTGGGCACTTGTCGTTTCCGCCGGGGCCAATGTAGTTCCCGAGGCGGAGGATGACTCGGGGCACTTGTGATGTCTAGTGCAAATTCAACTTTAATTTGTGTTTAGCCTCTACATCCCTACAGCTACCATCCCATCCTGTACCTCACAACTTGACAACCACTTGATTCATGTCCTGTCTTCGCCCCTTGGTTCTTCCCATCTTGACGGATCGGCGATCCCGATCTGCGATCTCGATCGACGCTCCCGCTTGGCGGTCTTGCGTATTCGCGGTCCTCGCTCCCTGCCGGCCTTAACTAGCGGGTGACAACCTCACGTAGCTGACCCGGGATCCTTGCCTGACGCCATCTTCCTGTCGTCAGCTGCCCTTGATCTTCAACCCGCCGCCAGATTCCGTATCCACTTCCACAATTGGGCGCAAAATTCCTGCGCGCCCTTGACCACCGATCCGGCGCGATCTGTGTTGTCTGCCCCGATTCTACCTGATTTGAGGTGCTGGCGTCACCTGGCGCGTTCCCGTAGACTCGGATCGCGCCAGTTCGTGCCTGATTCGCCCCCAGTATATCCGCATCTCCACTTCGTGATCCGTCTTCGAAATTTCTCGTGCGCTTCACCACAAGTGTGCAAGTCGTTCGGTACCCGGTACCTTAGACGACTTGAAAGGCCGGGCCTTTTGCACAAGAAGCAACCGAGACGCCAGGCGTCTGCGACGGTTAGCGTGTTACGCTTTCTCCTAGCTACGGTGCGTATGACTCCCGTCACACCTGGTAGCACTTGTAGTCAATCCCGCGACCGCCGCGGATCTCTACAATCACGGTCTCCTTGAGTATAGGAGACTCTGGGAGTCGGCTGCCGGCGCGGCAGGACTTTCCTCACCTCTTCGATGCCCACTGGGCTACGCTGGAGAAGATGGTCAGCCTCCTGGGCGAGGCAGCCTTCGCTGGATTTCCCAACCTTCCTGCTGAGCAGCAAAGAGCGCGCGTGGAACGCTTCGACAAGTACGCGTCGTCGCTGATTGCTCACGTGAGCGCTGCTGCGCAGGAGGCCGCTCGTGCGACGATGCGAGCTGAGGCACAGAGTGCGGCACAAGCGTCCTCCACGAACACGGCCTCGTTCGCTGCGCGTCCAACCACGATGAAGCTCGTGAAGATGTCGGTTCCGGCGTTCGACGGCAAAGACTCGGACAGTCTTGTCTTCTGGGTCCGCGAGATCGAGATCGCGCTGAGCGCTGGTCAGATCTACGACGCGCGGACTCAGGTGGCGTTCGCACTATCCAACCTTGGAGGGCGTGCGCGCGTGGGCCATGGCCCGTGAGACGCTGAATCCGGGGTATTTCACCTTGTGGTTGTTCATGGAACAGGAGCTTCGCTCCACCTTCCTTCTAGCCAATGTGGCCTATCGTCATCGCTCCAGTTTCTTGCGATGCAAGCAAGGCAAGCGGTCGCTTCACGGCTACGTCATGGAGCTCCATAACCTCGAAGCCGCCATGGCCAGCGCACCCCTCTCTGAGGACGTCATGGTGACGGTCTTCATAGACGGCGTCTGCACGGGTCCGGTTCGGACGGAGCTGTTTCGGCGTCAGTCGAAAACATTCAACGAGGCGGTCCCCATCGCTATGCTGGAGGATCACTGCGTGCGCTCGGCGCAAGGGCACACGCCTCTCGTCGAAGCAAGCGAGGGGTCCACTCCGATGGAGATCTCTCTTGCCGAGCCGGCACGCTCTTAACGAAACCAACGCGCGAGTGGTCGCTGTTTCGGTTGTAACCAATCTGGTCAATTCCGTCGGAACTGCCCCCACCAGCCCGTGGAAGGCGCCCCGCGACACGAAGCCCTCGGCTCGTCCGGTCCTCAATAGCCTCGAGGCGGCAGGGTCGGAAAACGGCGACTCCCAGTAGGTGTGGGACGCCCTGCTGGGAGGCTTCGCTCCTCTCCGAGAGAGGTGAATCACTCACCGCCTTCTCCAAAGGAGCAAGTCCCTGGGACGCCACTTTTGTGTCTCTCCGTGGCCGCCGCGCGGTCTAACCTCGTGGTCGTCACCGCCAGCGTGAAAGGGTACCAAGAACCGATGACGGTCCTGATCGACTCAGGGGTGTCGTTCAACTTCGCGACGAAAGCCAGCGTGGCTAGGAACAGTGCATTGTATGCTAGTGCGTTAGAAGCTTCTAAGAGTATTACGAACGTATCTGTTCGCTTAGCGACGGGCTCCATCGTGTCAACACGCAAGGTCACCTTACCCTTAAGCGTGAAGTTTGACGACTTCAACTCGGTCGAACCGTTCATTGTCTTGGACATGGATGATCGGTACGATCTCATCCTCGGCATGCCTTGGCTTGCTAAGCATGAGCCGTGGATTGACTGGCGCCGTCGCACCATAGGTGCCAGCCACAACCCCCTCGCGGACAGAGCCCTGGCGGGTCATGTCCCCTCCTCTTCCCGAGACGGGTTTGTGCATGAGCACCGTATGCCACGCGGCGAACGGCATTTTGCTGGCACTTCGGAAGTGCTCGAACTGCCAACGGCATTGCCTCCACGTGAGCGTGAGCTTGAGGCAGGTGATCAAGAAGATCCGCGGGATTCTTGTACCCCTCCGGTTGGGGGACAGAGTCCTGCAGTTTGCAACCGAGTTGCACTTGCCCCAGGAGCAGTGGAGCCTCATGGCGCGGACGCTGTGACAGCTCGCGCAAGGAGGGGTGGCAGCGTCCGAGCTCCCCTACGCAAAGCGTGGTGACTGGTTCAGCCCACGAAGGAAAAGGCGCTGGAGTCGTTGCTCGCGCAAACAAGGGTGGTCGAGCCGGAGCTCCCACTACGCAAGGCGTTGTAGCTGGTTCAGCTCACGCGATCGAAAGCGCTGGAGCTGTTGCTCGCGCAACTACGAGTGGTCGAGCTGGAGCTCCCACTCGCAAGGTCAACAAGAGTGACAAGGTCACAACCGCGCCCAAGGCAGAGGCGTCACGCCGCGATGCGGATTCCGAGGCTGAGGACAGGGTTCCTCGAGTGTTCGACGTCTTCACGGGCGAACCAAAGGTGGGTGAGGCTCTGACCCCCTTACCCACGGTAGCGGAGATACTGGAGCTCGAGGAGCTTTCGTATGTCGAGTTCATGGACTCCCTCAAGGCGGGGGAGTTGACAGAAGTGGTTACCCTTCGCCCGGAAGGATGCTCTTTGGAGCTCAACTCCTCGTCGGTCACGGACCCCGAGGTGTTGGAAGATGAACGGGCCTCTAGGAGGCAGATGCGGTATGGTGCTGCCATTTTGAAGGATCCCTCGGACCCGTATTACGCCCTTCTGAAGGAGTTTTCGGATGTCGTCAGCGACGATCCTCCTTCGGTCCTTCCCCCGGATCGAGGTGAGCGACACGAGATTGATCTAGTGCCAGGCACTAAATACTGCACCACACGGCAATGGCCGCTTCCGAAGGAACAGGTCGACGTGATCGACGCTTTCTTCGCGGCGAAGTATGCCGCTGGCATGGTGCGCGAGTCGAAGTCGCCTCATTTGTCTCCGACGTTCTGTATGCGCAAGCCCAACGGGAAGTGGCGCATGGTGCACGCCTTCAACAAGTTGAACGCGGCAACCATTCCGGCGTCGACGCCTATTCCTCGGATGGATGTGTTGCAGAACAACGTGGCGGGCTGCACGATCCTTAGTGCACTCGACATGGTCGACGGCTATTATCAGCTTCTGATGCGTGAGTCGGACATCCCGCTTACTGCGGTGAGCACTCCCAGCGGGATGTTGTGGGAATGGTTAGTCATGCCCCAGGGGCTGTCCAACGCACCCGCCACATTCAATCGGCTCGTGACGCAGCTCTTCAGGCCGATGCGGCACTTCGTAGATCCGTACTTTGACGACATCTTCATGCACAGTCGTGCGTCGGAAGGCAAGACTGCCGTCGAAGCACATCCTGATCACCTCCGTGAGGTTCTCTTGTACATGCGCGAGAATCGCCTCTACACGAACATCAACAAGTGCATCTTCGGCGCCGAGGAGATTCCCTTCTTGGGCTGTTTCCTTGGCAAGGACGGTGTCCGTGCGGACCCTGATAAGGTGTGCGCCATTGCACAGTGGCCGGTGCCTGTCTCGCAGAAGGACCTGCGTTAGTGGCTCGGCCTGGCCAACTACTTGCACAAGTACAGTGCCAACTACGCCGAGATGGCACGGCCGCTGACTAATCTTTTCAAGAAGGACGCGGTATGGTCGTGGACCACCGAAGCTCAACAAGCTTTCGAAGCCACCAAGAGCAGCCTACAGAGCGCTCCGATTTTGGCTCTGCCGGACGAGTATCGTCCTTTCAGTGTGGTATGCGATGCATCCGACGTTGCCATTGGCTGTGCCCTGCTGCAGGTGGATGCCGATGACCGTGAGAGGGTGGTCTCTTTCCAGTCTCGCCAATTGAAGGCGGCGGAAAAGAACTACCCCGTCCATGACAAAGAGCTATTGGCGATAAAATACGCCTTGGTCAAGTTGCGGGTGCACCTGTTAGGTCAATAACCCTTTGTGGTCTACACAGATCATGCCTCGTTGAGGACAGCGACGTCGTCACCCTCTCGCAGCGCATGGCGCGGTGGCTTTCCTTCTTCGCCGAGTACAGCTTCACGGTGGAGTACAAGCCGTGAAAGCAAAATGTCCTCGCGGACGCGCTCTCTCGGCGGCCAGACTACGAGTTGGCGCATCTGGCCTACCTCGAGTCACCGCTCTATGAGCTTATTCGCGAGGCGTATGCCGATGACGATGACCTCGCAGGTCTAGTGGCGGCGCTGAGCACCCCAGACAAGTCCATCGAACTCACGGCACGACAGCGTTCGCGTTTGCACCGCTACTCGGTAGTGGAGGGCTTACTCTACTACCAGGTAGACGAAGGCGATGAGCCTCGAATAGTTGTTCCGAGCGACGAAGATCTGCGTCATCGGGTCCTCTATGAGGCTCACGATACGCCGCTTAGCGGCCATCTTGGACGGGAGAAGACGTACACGTTGGTGGCCCGCAACTTCTGGTGGTCTCACATGTACAAATGGGTCCGCACGTACGTGCAGACATGTGAGACGTGCCAGCGAGTCAAGCCTGCGCCGTCGGCGTCCGCGCCTCTGATTAGTTTGCCGGTACCGGCAGATTGCTGGCGCTCCGTGAGCATGGACTTCATCTTTGAGCTTCCGGCCGACGCGCGGGGCCACACTGGCATCTTGGTGCTCGCTTCCGTCTTAGCAAGATGGTGCGGCTGGCGGCTGTGCGGAAGGGCGTGACAGCGCCTCAGGCGGCGCAGTTATTCGTGAACAACGTCTTCCGTCACCACGGCCTCCCCGAGGCATTCGTACGCGACAGAGACCCCAGGTTTGTGTCCCACTTCTGGCAGCATCTCTTCCGACTTCTCGGTACGAGATTGGACATGTCCACAGCGGACCATCCTCAGACCGACGGTCAAACCGAGCGTGTGAACCGAGTTCTGGAAGACATTCTTCGTAGTGTCTGCGCTGCAGAACCCACCAAGTGCAGTACGCTTCTTCCACAAGTGGAATTTGCGCTCAACAATGCCGTGCATTCGTCCATTGGCTTCACTCTGTTCTACATGAACGGGTTGCGGCACCCGCGTACGCCACTGACGTTGCCGCCGGCTTCGAATTTGGGTGGGGGAGAGGCTAATGCCGAAGACCCTAGGGGCCTTAAAGGCCTCAGAACGTCCGTCAAACGGAATCTGCTCTCGTTCATCGAAACTGGGGAGGCTGTTTGACAGCGCGTACGTGACACCATGGCTGCAGCTCAAGACACTCAGAAGGAAAACAGTGATCGCCAAGTGCGTAAGAACACGCAGGTGTTTAAAATGGGAGACCAAGTCTTGTTAAACGCTAAAAATCTTCCTGCACAAGCGGTCTCCGCCGTGGGCAGTACGAAGCTGCGACCTCGCTTCGTCGGACCGTTTACGGTTATAGGGGACCACGGCCACGCCTACACGCTGGACTTGCCATCTTCCATGGCCACGCATCCGACGTTCTACGTCGGGCTGCTCAAGCCTTATCGCCCGGCGCCGGTTGCTGACTCTGTGGATCCTGCGTCGCAGAGTATTGGCGAAAGGCATTCGCCACCAGCCGAACGAGCTCTTCCTGAGGAACAGGAGCAGGAGCTGAAGCAGGAGCGGGAGCCGCTGGGCGGTGTCTTTCGTGAGTTTCCAAGCGGACCACACGGTCATACAGATCCCGGATCCATCCAACGTGGTCGCCCAGGTCGTGGCGCACCTGTCCGTCGATCTGTTCGCCTTGCGAACAACGGCGCATCACACGGTCCATCTCGTCACCAAGCTGGTCCACCCGCCCAGTCAGGTCCCACACACAGTGTCGGAGAGCGTCCAAGTCCCCAGAGACATCCTGGAGCTTCTCCACGAGAGCTTCAACAGCCTGTACTCGAGCGCGCAGCGCCACCATGTCGTCCGCTGGCTATCCAGCAGTCGCTGACAGGCCTCCATGGCCGTTAGGAGGCTCTCCAGGTTCGGACGAGAGCCAGTCGAGCGACACTGTGCGTCCTGATCGGACACCATGCCCATCGCGGGCTCCGCCTCCTCTGCTTGGTAATGAGGGCGCCCTCTACCACCATGTCGAGACGATACTGAAGCGCCGCGGGCGTAGCGGTCAGTACCAGTACCTGGTGAGGTGGCGTGGCTACCCGAGTAGGCATAACTCATGGGAGCCTGGCGGTCGCCTCGAGGAGGACTGCGCCGACCTCGTGGCCGCTTTTGAGCGTGCCCACGGAGCTGGGCGGCGCTAACAGGGCCGAGAACACTTTTTGGCTCTATCGGCTGCGACTGCCAAGACTTCTGAATCTTTTGTATGACCTCCTCGAGGATGTCCCCTGGAAAGGGCTTGTGCCGATCTAGGTAGCGACCCGACCAGGTGTCGTCAGCGATCATCTTTGCCATGCGAAACCGAAGACGATGACGCTGAGCCAGCCAATCGATCCGGTACGGCGAGTCCAGGAACTCGGGGTGGGCATAGCCCAGGTGGTGCACCCACGCCTTGAACTCCTTCTCGTTCCGCTGGCGGGCTAAGCCGGCGTCCGAGAGGAGCACGGCACTTGTCGCACTGCGGCGCCCCAGGACCAGGCCTTTGGCTCTGACGAAGGTGCTCCCGGTACTCTTCACGAGTCCAATATCGCAATGCGAGAAGCTGTTCGCGGGTGCGAGGGGAGTTAGCTTCACGATCACGCTTGGCGCCCACCGCCTGAGAGGCAGCCTGACGGGAACGATCACTCAGGTGCTGTCTATTTTCAGGCGAGAGCAGCGGGTGGGACACGCTCATCCACACCGGCGTTGGTAATGATTTGCGGCTCCCGCTCGGCGGATGGAGGGGCATCTCGGCGAGACTTGCTCTGCTCCGCAGCCTTGGCGCGTGCCACCGCAGCAGCGGTCTTCGGCGTCATTGGGCTTCCAGGATGGAGGACGCGCTGCTGATCAGTGAGCTGGGGCGATGCGCTCGGGTCCTCGACGTCCCCCGCCTCGTGGTCATTGTCGGAGACCGACTCCTCGTAGTCCACCTGCAGCGAAGGGTCCTCCGGCGACATAGTTCGCTCCTTGGAGGTCTCAGCCGGCGGTGCCGGCTCCTCGGGTGGATCAGTGGTGCCAGCAGAGCCTGCATTCGCAGCAGGAGTCACCCCGGACTTCGTGGCTCCAGGAGCCTTTGAGCCGTCGTCCGAAGAAGACTCATCACCGGTGTTGAGCCTGGGGTTCGGAGTGTCCGTGTCGGACTCGCTGCTGCTCTTCTCCTCTTGGGGACCCGGCAGCAGCACCTCTTTGCGCTTGGGGATCCGCTTCAGGCTCGTGTTGGCCTCCTTCGTGGCGGTCTTCTTCTTGGTAGGCTGCTTCGCAGCGGGCTTTTTCGCGGCGGGCTTCGTGGAAGCGGGCGTCTTCTTCGTCGCCTCCGAGTCCTTCGTGGTGCGCGGCATGCCCGACGGGCTTAGTGGTGAAGCAGCTTGCGCGTTCGTGCGTGGATTTGCGAATGAGGCTCAGCTCGAGTTTCCGCTAGATTTCCCCACGGGACAGGTGCTTCCCGTTTGGGTGTGGGAGGGTGAAACGGGGCCAACGCTGGCCGCTGTCCTTTTCAAGGAATTGGAGACTGAGCGCTTTGGACTTGCGGTCGCTCCCTTGTGTGGACCACTCAGTCTTGGGTGGTACACACCAGGTCCTCTCCGAAGGAACATGCCTTACAGACCTCTCCTATATGATATGCTTAGGGGAGTCAATCGTATACGGGCCCCTCAGAGCCAACCGCTGAGGAAGATCGCAATTTAGACAGGGATTCAGTATGCAGATAGAAAGCAGTAGATAGGCACTTATGAGTGTTATTAATACAAAGCAGTTTAACTTTAACCAAGAAGTGTGCAAGTCGTTCGGTACCCGGTACCTTAGACGACCGGAAAGGCAGGGCCTTTTGCACAAGAAGCAACAGAGACGCCAGGCGTTTGCGACGGTTAGCGTGTTACGCTTCCTCCTAGCTATGGTGCGTGTGACCCCCGTCACAATTGCCGCCTTCTGCTCCGGGGAAAGGGGAAATTGTTTTCGGTGGACTGCTGTGGCATCTGCCACTTCAATGTTGGCGTCCATGCCTTCGTGCCGAGTAGGAGGAATGTTAGGCAGCGTGGAACGAAAAACGCGATCACGATATTTGCTGAGGACAGGATAAGCAGGCGAGTTTTCCAGAGCTCGCCACGCGTCGTCAGCTTTGGAAGTTGCTACATCCGGGGCAATAAAAAGACAGAACTCGTTGTCCTTCTCACCCAGAAGTTTGGTGATGTCGCGACGTTGAAGAATTCGGGTTCGGCCTTGCGCACCGTGGTGACCATGCTGTAGGTAGAACTGCAGGAGGGCCAAGTCCTCGTTGGCTATAGCATGGTATCGAATCTGCGAGGATCGTCAACCAGCGACGCGGCGAGCTTTCTGCCACGGCGCACATGGCTTGAATGGTAACGATTGGGCCCCATGACCATCCTCGGATGTTGATCTTGGTATAATTAATCGCCTGGTCCAGTCGAGCAGGGGATTGGCTTCGACTAACCACGGCATACCCAATAGTATATTTTGTGACTCGGGCACTTCCATGACGAATGCCGTGAATTCATGTGCTGACAATAAGCATGTGCGTCGCGGAACGAATGAAACGCGACCTGCACCAAGTTTCAACTTCAGTGGCTGGTTATGCTCTTTGATCTTGAGCTGAAGCTTTTCAGCCAGAGTGGGAGCGATGGCGTTGAAGGACGCCCCTGAGTCGATAAAAGCAGAAACAGCGGTGCCACTCACAGAACCATATAAAAAAAGTTCTGAAGATTCAGCACTGCATCCTCGTGCTCATAGGCGAAGGAGAACTGATCTTCATAGGCTGGCTGCAAAACTGTCGTATGGTCTTCGACAGCGCAGCTTTGCTCGGCGGGGCGCCAGCCCGCCGAGATACCTAGTTTGGTTTTGCGCGCCAGAGCTCTTGGTCGGGCACTCTGGCGACTTGTGACCCTTGATGCCGCATGCGAAGCACTTCACCTCTTGGGTTGCTGCGGTTGGGCCTTGGCTCGATGGCGGCGCTGGTCTTATGTGCTGACATCTACCCATTCCACGGTTACGTCCTTGTTGGTGACGTCCATCTTGACGGCCTGGGGTACCGGAGCCTGGAGAACCCGTTTGCTGCCGTGTTTTGTTCGGCTTGCGGGCGTCTTCAAAACGCTACGCGTGCTCGATTGTATCTCGCAGACTCGTAGGAATATTTTCGCTGATGTATGAGCTGGTATCGACGCGTAGGTTCTGTTGGTACAGCCAACGTTTCACGATTCAGGGATATCCAATGTTGCCTGCAGCAGAAGCATGAATTTGGGCATGTACTCCTGCTGCGTCCCTGTTGCTTTCAGCTCGTACATCTTCGTGAGCAACTAGTACTCGAAGTCGCTATCATGGAAGCGGGATCAGATGCGTTCCTTGAATAAGAACTAAGTTCGGGGTACCTCGCCGACTGAAGTCTTGAATTCTCGGTACCACGACATCACGTCGGGACCGAGAAATGGGACCACCATGTTGACGAATCGAGAATCATCACTTTCTCGTTCGGTGGTGTACGCTGCAAAGTGCTCTTCGATTTGGAAGATCCACAATTCCAAGTCCTCATCTTGCTTGCCGAGGAACTTGGGAGGGTTAGCTCTCTGCTTTTGCTGGTTGGCTCTCGACTGTTAGGCGAACATTTCGCTCTGGAACGCATCTTGCTGCACCATGAACTCCTGCATCTGCTGCTGGCCGAAGAGCATTGCTTGTTGTTGCATCGACATCATTTGAATGACCTGTGCCATCATCTGCTCCATCGCGGGAGTGGCCGAGGGGTCGGGTTAGATGTTGAAGTACTAGGTTCTTGCTGTTGGCCTGGCGCGGGTTGTTCAGTACTTCCACCCTGGCTTGGCATGGACGGATCTTGAGCGTCTGGATCCAAGCTGGCACTTGAGGAGTCGCCGGATCGAGGCGACTGTCGGGGGCGAATGTTCGGTGACTGGTCTTCCTTGTAGCGAGGGGTTTTCTTGCCCATGTACGTAGTACTTCATCGAGGGATGTAGTCGGTTTCTCAGAGCTTTCACTCTAATTTCAAAATTGTCACGAGCTCTGATTCAGAGCGACTTGAATGTGAGTCTCTTGAGGCACTTGAGGGGAAAGTTGGAAAAAGAAGACCGATTGATTTGTTGTTTAGCGTTGCTGTGAGCCGATCGTTGTAGCTATACTAAGTTAAGTGCAAGGGCAGGAACGCTGAAACCAACGGAGATTGCGATCGAGCAGATCTACGTCGAGGAAAGAGCTGTAACCCTCGAGGTCGTAGGGTGAGGAGTTGCGACGGCGTCTTGGCGGTCCACGGGATTGTACCCGTGACAAATAGGACACACGTGATACTCATTTAATATCACTGTTTAGAACAGTTATGTCTCAATATCTCAGTCGCAGCAGAAAGAATTGTTCCGTAAATAAAAACGATATCCCAGCTTTTCCTGGTAGTGGTAAGGTTACGTACTACGTACAGCCCAATAGGGATTAATTCGGGCCTTAATTGATGTAGATTACTCCATTAGTAGGTATGCGACTCATACAAACTTGAAGTTATCCTTCTTATAAATCTGCCATTTCTCATTAACCATCCCAAGCTTATATATAAATACAGTTTTTTTCGCCGAAGCTGACAAATTCTAACAGGTGAAGGCTTAAATGATTAAATGATTTTACTCATTTAACATGTAAAAAGGATAACTTACGTTAAACTTGCATAATATGCATTACTTAAATATGCATCAGCTAATAACATGAAGGAGCCAAAGGTTTGGAGTCCATCGAAGCAATGCCGGAGTGTTGGGCAGCAAACTCACAAGCGCGGTCGAGGCGTTGGAGAAGAAGGTCTCGTGGGCCTCCTGCGCCGTGGCGTTGTTGCAGTAGCCCTCAGCGTAGCAGTACACCTCGTTGAAGGTCTTGGCCAGCTTGGTCTCCTGGTCTTCGGTGGGGAAGGTGGCGGACTCCCAGTCCTTCATCTTGACGTCTTGAACGTGAAGGCCGTCCCGGCGAGCACACCGAAGGCCGACATGGCGATGACCATGACGACCGAGTACAGCAGCAGCAGCACGCGGTTCTGCACGATGGCACCCACGATGCCGACCACGGCCAGCGCGATGGCGCCTATGCCCATCATGCGCAGCATCGTCGTGGCTGTGCTGCGGCGGACTCGTAGTCGGTGTCTGTGAGCGCGTCCGCCCAGCCGCTGCTCTCGAGCGACGAGCTGAAGCGCATGAGCATGGCGCCGGCCACCAGGAAGCCGATGTTCACCAGCACCATGAGCACGCCGGCAGTTGCCATGCGAGCCATGGTCGTCGGGATGGCTGTCCGCTGCGAGTTGTGAGTTGTCCGAAACAATAATGTACCTATTGTACTTGTACCGCCGCATGTAGAGTCGCCTCAGGGTTCGACACGCACCGGGCGATCGGTATCTGCGCGAGTGAGCAACCCAGCTCACGGAAGTCGGGGCCATCTGGAAGCGAGAGCCTTCGGGCATGCCAGTTGTGTGCTTGTCAGACAGAAAGCCGTAGCCCAGCGGCGAATACGCCCAGCTTGTACTTCTTGAACAGATACCGTGTGCAGACTCACACCCATGCCGCCCTTGTCGCCGCAGATGACCTCATCCTCTCGGCGGCAGTGTCTGCCGATGGCGATGAAGTTCGCCATGGTGCCACTACGCGTAGAAACACACGGGACGTACGTTAGAGTCGAGCACCCATTAGACGACGCGCGCAGTCTCCAGACGTACGAAGGCACGTAGAGCGCCGCCAGCTTGCCGAGCGGCCCGGCCGCCACCTTCTCGAGCCTTCACGGCAGCAGCGAACTTGGCATCACGGCAGCACAGTATAGTCCCGCATGGGGTGGGCGGCCGCCGTCCCCGCCGCTGTAGTGAGACGTAGACGCGTAGGTAGCACAATGAATGGCATAGCTAACGGCGAGGTCACTTCCAATCCAGCCGAATGCTCTAGTCCTTTTCAATCGAAGTGTAAGTGTCTTTTTTCGTATTTGAGACTGCAGTCCTAAATTGGCTTTGCCGAATCATT